>JZLH01S0439956.1:7752-24859 GCA_001188425.1 Eucidaris tribuloides
GGGAGTTGTCCCATTAGTTTAGCCAATACCATGACTTGCAAAACATCACTCAGTGTTGCATATCAGTTTAGCAGCCAGTTCTGTTTTCTAAAAATCAACACCACCACCAAATTTGAAATCACCCACTATCCAGCTTCCACCACTAAGTCGCTGTGTGCCTATGCAAAAGCCATTAACTGCATTCATTATGTATTATATTATCAGCCTTTGCCTAGGCACACTACGAAGTATGGATGTTGACATCAAGCATGATATCTATTCCTACCTTTGCCTGTGACGACTGCAAAGTACCCTAGGGCCTTCATCGGGAAGAGACGACCTTCAAGAATTTGTTTTATCTGTCAAGGACATACAAACACATATGTGAGGTCATCTTGTCAGTTATATTGATTGAAGCACAGTCATAAATGCAGCTCATTCTCTTAACACCTTACCTTTGTTTCAATTGACTTACAAAACCCTAATCCACCCTGTTAACAAAACAAGAATGAAAGATATATTGCAAACACTTCTTCAAACCTTGCCCACCACAGTTAAGTTTACTCAACTTTTCAGTTGATCACTTTTTGTTCATGATCCTTTGCAGATTTGGTCCACAAGAATTTCTACCAAGTTTAGTACATAAACATATATCATCGCTGGGTTGACAATACCTCGTATCTCAAAAATGTTGAATATTCAGGAGTGCCAAAAAACATGGCTGCCTTACCATTACAGCCAATGGGGGCAGTCAACTTACATCTGTCAATAGTGGCCTCATCTTTGCAGTTGGGTATATGAGGGTTTGAAAATACATTTTAAGTGTTTTTAGCTACAAGATTATGAAAGGAACTCATTTTCACCCAAAACTGAGATACAAGGTCTTGTCACCCCAGCAACAATATGTCAATTCTACATAAATATTAATTCTTTTTGAATTTTTCCCCATTCCCTGCAAAACAAAACATTTATTTTGCTTATATTTCAGTACTTAAACACTACTGATTATGCAATTATGATGCTTGGTTCATTTATGTAGCAAATTCATGTCAAACTTACTTAATATGGTCCCTCTACTTATTATATATCTGTCTCTTTCATCTTTGTTTATGTGACTTAAAGCCCAAGTTCAGTTTTGGGGATTTTTTTGCAATTTGAAAGTGCATCATTTTGGATAGTTTGTACATGTGTAAACTTTGTTATGATTTCAATGCAAGTTGGAAATCAATTCAAATCAATTCTTGCACCACATTCTTGCTTAGGTATATATCCAAAATCAGGCAACATCGACTCTTGTTATTGACATCCTGGAAATTTCTTTTGGAATGCTTACAGTGGATGCAAAACACATGAATTGCACCTGTTTTGATTTCAGAAAACACTACACCTAAACTTTCACCCCTAAAAAAATTTCATCAGAAATTAATGGAAATCTGTCATATTCCTTTCAGAGCATGATATTTTGAAGATCGGTGTGGAATCTTAAACACCTTCAACAACTATGTGGGCTGTGTAAATAATGAATGAACGCCATGTCTTCATTAACGTCACAGTACATCGAATGCAGAAGTTAATCTCTCAGCACATCCCTGTACTTCCAAGGAGAATGTCAATATTTAAAGCTGGTATCACCCAATACTGTGAAATTAAATACTAGTCACCAAAACGAGTGCCAAAAGAGGGCAGAATAAAAGAACAAGATGTCACTTACCCTACTGGGGTTGGCTGAATTCTTCTCAGCTAAATCCACTTTGGTCAAGACAAAGATGGTCCTCTTACCGACAGGGTCAATCTCACTAACTAGGTCGGTCACTATACTACGTTCAGCATCTATTGCACCGTCTGGGGGGAGAATCAAAGAAAAGAAACAATCACCCTCAAGGTCAAAGGTCAAAGGTCACCTTGGTCAAGACAAACATTGTCCTCTTGCCGACAGGGTCTATCTCACTGACCAGATTGGTCACTATACTACGTTCAGCATCTATTGCACCGTCTGGGGGGAGAATCAAAGAAAAGAAACAATCACCCTCAAGGTCAAAGGTCACCTTGGTCAAGACAAACATTGTCCTCTTGCCGACAGGGTCTATCTCACTGACCAGGTCAGTCACTATATACTACATTCAGCATCTATAACACCATCTGGGGAGAATCAACGAAAAGGAATGATTGTGAACAATCATCCTCAAGAGGTCAAAGGTCATCTGAGGTATTCCAGTTAACCATCTGCTAAACAGAAATTTTATTCCTCTTCCTAGTTTCCCACTTCCCAAAAATACATTAATAAATAAATGAAAGACGATAAATAAATGAATAAATAAATAAAACTATCAAATAATAAACAAACATCATAATCAAAATTGAATAATCAACCTTAACAAAGTAAATTTCTTTTCCTTTAGAGCTACCAACATTTACGTGTTTCAATCATGAAAAATTCAAACACAGCTATGTCTGCAAGAAATGTGAAGATTTGGAGCGCTTGTACGGGATGCTTTTTAAGAAAATGGTTTTTAATGAAAATTTAGTAATATTTTGTGTAGAAAACAAACGGAGGGTTGCTCATTCAGAACAATGCAGTGTTGCCAATTTGTAATTATCATTAAAAAACTTCAAACTTAACGGAAATGACATGATGGAGGGTAGTCCTCAACTTAAAGTAAAAACTATTCTGGAATCAAGGAAACTATGCAAGGATTCTACTGTGAAAATTTTGTAGTCAAAATTTGACTCATTTTAAAATAACTTCCACAGCATGCCTTGTAACAAATATGTAGTGTAGTTTTCTATGGGGTGTAATTCTCTCGAATCTCGAGAGAATTAAACTTCTGGCCTGTTCATGCTTGATTCTCGTTAAGTAAACAAACTCAAGACAAATCCTTCCAGTCAGGAGATCCACTCCAGCTGGTGTATATTTGGTATATCTTTCAACCAGTTTGGTTCTTAAGGCATTTTTTATTTCTCCCAATCATGTCACTAAGCTTTAATAACCTTATTAAAGGTAAATGACATGATTGGGGGTAGTCCTCAACTTGGGCTGAAACTACTCTAAAATCAAGTTAAGTATGCAAGGATTCTGGAGTTCCCATTTAAAATGTTGGTAATGTTTAGCCTCACTACCTCTCCTAATCCTATCCATTCCATTTAATCAATGGCTAAAAGCAAACCCAACTCACCTTGTATACACAGAATAATGGCATTAGGATTGCCCATATAGCTAGTACTTAGTTTCTGTATCGCCGTCTTAGTATCAGCTGCCATGCCTGTAGTTACAGTCTGTCAAACAAAAAAAGGAAACAAGTTAATTTTTTTAAATAGCACAATATATGTTCTTTAAGCTAATACTCATCATAGTATTAAGCATCATTAATTTGTCGTAAGTACTGTAAAGCAAGTAGGTTGAATAATAGTGCATGTCCACATTTGTTTTAATGATTTCACAGGTAAGACAATATTTTGATGAAAAGATGATTTACTTTCACAATATTTTGTCACACAAGCTTTTATCTTCATCAGGAAATAATTTATTTTTTAAAGTGAGTTTAGGGACTTCACTCAACAAACACACTTTCTTAAAATACAAAGTAAAGGATGTGACAAAGAAAAGAGAACAAGAAGAAGACAAAGATTAACAAGAACAAGAACAAACAAAGAAAAATTAGAAGAAAGAATATTGATACACTATTGCTTCTGTTACATGTTATTGCTGCAATACTACTTTCACTAACTGCTATTTCTACTACTACCACTTCTACAACAACTACTACTACAGTGCACTCTCGTTATAAAGAACACTGATATAACAAAATTTCATTATGAAGAAGTAAAATCGCTGGTCCCATATCTTGAATTTCCTTTGTATTCTATTGTTTTGGCAACCCTGATATAAAGAAAGTTTGTTATAAAGAACAAATTTCATGGGTCCCAAGGACTTCTTTATAACGAGAGTGCACTGTACTACTACTACTACTACTACTACTACTACTACTACTACTTCTACAACTACTATTGTTTCTACTACTACAACTACTGCTACCACTGCTACTAACTACCAATATAATTACCTTTACCACTATCACCACTACCATTACCTTTACCTCTAACCACTACCACCACTACCACTATTTTTACCACTACCACCACTACCACCACTACCACCAGTACCACCACTTCCACTACTATCCTTACCAGTACCACTATGTTTACCACTACCAACACCCACCACCACCACAACTACCACAGCTACTATAATTTCTTCTACTACATTCAATATTCATGACCTGTCACTTACACTGATGATGCCTGGTAGATCTACAAGAACCATCCTCTGGATGCCTGGACCTCGTACACTCAGAGAGATCACCTGAACAAACACAAAACAAAAATTACTGATGTCAAACGAAATAGTTTCTCCTAAGGCAGGGTTCCCAGCATTTCATGGAAACAGAATTACCTGCTTACTCCCTAAATTTTCCCTGATGACAGTTACAAATTCCAGGATTATCATTTTAACCTTTTTCTTTTTGCCTCGTGTCCATGGTATGGACATAAGGCGAGAGAGTCAGGACACTGGACAAACAAAATTCCCTGACTTAAAAGGGACTTTTCTCAAATTCCTTGGTTTTTCCCTGATTTCAAGGTTAGCTGGGAACCCAGTGAAAGTACTCTTACACCAGAAATTTCTGTGAACATTTAACTTAAGTTAATTACGCAAAGAGTCAAGATTCACAAAAATAAATGCACATGAAGGCTTGCAGGGCGTACATATCTTTTTAAATGCCGATACAAGACTTGGTTGTCCATTCACAAAAGTTTCATGACACGAAACTTTCTCAAATAATAGCCGATGGCTGTTTCACATGCATAAAACTTTTGTAAATTGATTCACAAAGTTTCATGCCATCGGCTATTATTTGAGAAAGGTTCAAGTCACGAAAGTTAGTGTTTCACAGGAGCTATACCTCTACATGTTGGTCAAACTGGGTTTCTACTGGATAGGGGAATTATTTTTATATAATGTAGTTTCTATTATCTGAGTGATAGGATTTCAAAATAATTGATCACAACCTGTGTGATTGCTTTACCAAGCATTGATGTTTTATTGTGCATTTGACAGATTAATATTTAATACCTGTAAAAGAGTGTTCATTTATCATTTATTTCTCTTCAATGCAAATTGTTTTGTACAATAAGTGGATGATGACGATGACGATGATGATGATGATGATGATGATGATGATGATGATGATGATGATGATGATGATGATGATGATGGGGACGATGATGACGATGATGATGATGATGGTGGTGGTGGTGGTGAAGATGATATGATGATGATGGTGACGATGATGACGATGATGATGATGATGGTGGTGGTGGTGGTGAAGATGATATGATGATGATGGTGATGATGATGGTGATGATGATAATGATATTTTTTTTATTTACTTGATACAAATCTTTAGACTCATAATGTGATCACACTGTGACATCTTATTGGTGCAAGTTTATCACAGTTTACTTTAATACCTACCTCCATACTAATGGTCTCACCCTGCTTGACACTGTTCTTCATTCTCATCTCAATTTCTTGTCTCAGAGCCTTCAGCTGGAAACAAATAATAAAACATAATAGCCTGTATTCACAAAGGGGTTAACTTTACACATAGAGCCTCTTGCATACAGCTGTTTAAAAAATGCAATGCCAAAACTCAATTGCAATTTGACTATTTTGAAGCTGCATTTAAAAACAAAGCTTAGTCGGTAAGAGGGCCATGTTTGGGGTTGCAATGGGTTGGAAACTATTTGGGAAAGTCCATGGGCTGGGTATTTTGGGATTTTTCATTTGTGTCATATTAAATGGTAAATGTTTATCATCATGACGTCATTTAATATCAAGATATACACACATGTGAACATAAGGACCAGGTCCATTGTTTCTTTTCAAACATAATGGCAGGTCAAAGAACATGATCAAAATAGTTTACAATAAACATGGAATTGTGAAACTTAATTGAAACTTCATTGAAACTTGGCCCATTGTCCCCAAAGGGATAAGAATAAGTGTACAAGTTATAAAGTTTATAAAATAGCTATCATGTGTACATTTAGTATGTTTATAAATAAATGTTTAATAAATACCTCAGATTCCTTATTGAGGTCAAACTATTAATATTGTTAGCATACTTCAGATTCCTTAATGAAGTCAAATTGTTAGCATTGTTAACATACCTCCGATTCCTTTGAGAGGTCAAATTCTCGATTGCTATCCTTGAACTGGGCCACGTGGTGGGGACCTTCACTCAAGGTCACCTTGACAGGTGCCCTGGTCATCATTTCACCTGAACCTCTGTAGGAAAGAAGACAGATACAAACTCATATTATTTAATGATACATTTCTAAAATGATAAATAGTTGCATTAAAGCTCAATGACATGACTGGGAGAAATAAAAAATGCCTTTAAACCAGACTGGTTGAAAGATAAACCAATTGTACACCAGCTGGAGTGGATCTCCTGGCTGGAAGGATTTGTCTTGAATTTGTTTACCTTAAGGAAAATTAAGCATGGACAGGCCAGCAGTTTAATTTTATCAGGGTACAATAGATTTAATCCCCATAGAAGGCTACACTACACATTTGTCTGTTACACGGCATACTGATGGACATTATTTTCAAATGAGTCAACTTTTGACTACACAATTTTCACAGGAGAATCCTTGCATAGTTTACTTGAATCTAGAATAGTTTTTACCCCAAGTTGAGGACTACCCCCAATCATGTCATTTACCTTTAAAGATGGTTTTTGTTCTTATTTGCACCCCCATAAAACATCGGTGGGTGAATGGCAAGGACATAAACTCTATACCCTTCAAAAGGCAAAGTCTTTAGTTAAGCCAAAATCCACCAAAGAATAACAGAGTTATGAAGTTTTACAGTTTTAATTTCGTGATGTCACATGCAAGCAGCTCCCATATATATCATGCAATATAAATTCTATAAATTGCCATTTTTTTATGAGACATAACTGAATTTTTTTTTCATAGAAGCATGTATGAAATAATGTTTCTGATCATATATATTGAATGCACAGGTAAAATCATTTTTAATTTTCTGAGAAAATGGAACTTTATGGAATTCATATTACATGAAAAATGGGGAAGCTGCTCTATGTAATGTCATAAATGTACAACTTTAAAAATTCATAACACTGTTATTCTTTGATGGATTTTCGCCAAACCTTCCAAAATAGGTTTCTCTCATTTTTATGCTTTTGTTAACATCAACTTGGTGTCAGGGTGGACTTCCCCTTTAACACTGTACAAACTCTCTGAATTTAGTGCCCTTTTCCTTCTCAAGGGCTAGAGTTAAAGCTCTTCTCATTTTCAACTGATGGAGCGAGTTATCAAGCAAATGAGCTCAAATGACTCATAATATAACAATCATTTAAATCTTAAACTGGAAAGTCATTTTCCATAAATATAAGATCCATATAATTGACATATCAGACGATGGTTTTGAACCTTTATACTTTTACACTAGTCTTGATTAATATAGATGATTTATGATCTAGTGGAAACTGAATTCATGATGATCAAAGCTTACCAGATCAAAAACCCACACCAGTGATGTTGGTATGATGGCAAGCTGGTAAAAGCTACAACTTAAAATCTTCTTAAAGGTATTGGCTAACATTTACCACAGTTAAAAAAAATCTGAGCCGCATGATTCCCCACACTACCAGTGTCTTTGATGAGGTCTAAAAATGACGCCCTGAAAAAATTGTATTTCAAAATGATTATTTAGTGCTTTAAAAAAGTGAAAATCATAACTTGACCAGATTCACTTGCCCAGTTCCTCCCATAGACTTACTGTGTGTACACCTAGGTTAATAAAACTCGCCCCGAGTTTTATTGTTTATTCATGTATAACTTGCCATTGGCAGTGTAACTTTCCAAACTTTTGTATTCTAGGGTGTTCATTTGTCCATTTGAACACTACTATGTAGCTCAGATATCAAAGTTTGACAATTTTTTTAAATTAAAGCTCCACAATGTTAGCCAATCACTTTAAATCAACACAACTTAGCAAACAGCCCATATTGAAATGATTCATCATTTATATTTCAAAACTGTAAGAGCATTTGACCAATTAGTATACATACTGCATAGAATTCATGGAATTGCCATCAATGTTGCTGAACTCATGAGGGCGTAGTTGAAATCATATTTCAAAATTTGAGATCAAGAATCTCTAATGAAGATGTTCGAATGAAAAGTAAGTTGTAAACTTAGACATACGAATGTGCATGTATATTGAACACACAAGTACAAGAAATATGTTATTTTTCCTTACCTGGGAAATATCCGAGCCTGTGCAATCATTTCTAGGACACTGGTTTTGCCAGCACTTTGGTCTCCTACTACCACAACCTAAAATGAAGAAAGGAAATGAAAAATGCAAAATAAAATGACGGAAACAGGAATTCATGAAATTATTGATATTACACAAAATTAGATCAGTTTTTTAACTTATTTTTGTATCAGGTCAACTATGACACTGCAAGACAATGACATCACACTGCAAGCAATATGATAATGTATATGGTCAGGTTGAAAGGAAGTGTATCCCATGCAAGCAGCTAGGCAAAAATCATGTTTTGGGCAGGTGTTCCATTTAAGGAACCATGAATCCCCTCCCCATATGGATCATTCCTGTCAAGTTGGGTTAAACACAATCATTGCCTTAACCCCTTGGGGACGACGGGCTTGTACAGAAGCCCAGTACATTGCACACTCAGAGACAACGGGCTTCTACAGAAGCCCAGAAAATATGACAAAAATTTCGGTCAAACACTGGATAAACGGTAGAGTTTCATTACTTAATGCGTCTGTCCCCGAAATTACACATTTTTGACCAGTATAAAAAAAGAAAATAAATATTGTGAGAGGAATTTTATCAGAATACATGGGTTTATATTCCCTTCAAAGTCAAACACGTGCAAATCGCATCGTCTCTCAATGAACAACAGTGCTGTATAGCATCGAGCCCAAGGGGTTAAAGAAGGTGTAAATGTGAATTATCCCCATAGACCCCCCCCCCTCTCTCTCTCTCTCTCTCTCTCTCTAACCTGTCAACCCCCAGGGCCACGCAGGACCACTATGGGCAAGAACACTTACTCTTCACCTATACAGGTATCTACACACACTGTACAAAGTGACTTATCTCAACTACTTCTGGATCTAAAGAAGATGTTAAAAATTTCCTACATGTAGCCCTTGAAAGCACGGATCCTGGGCCCTGGAGGGTGACTATGAGTACCATTTGAAGAACCTTGAATCCCCTGCCCATAAAGATCACTCCTGCAAAGTTTAGTCAAAATCATCACATGTATTTAAGCAGTGAAAGAAAATGTGAAAAATGTACACATGACATATGACAAATGACCGACGATAGAGTCTAGACAAAAAACAATCACAATAGCTTTGGGTCGGGTGAGCTTAAATCCCAAATGATAGGTGACGATGTGTGGTATACTCACTCGTGGAAGATGATCCTGCATCTTGTAGGAGACATCAAATTCAGCTAACTCATCCAACACCTCCGAGTACATGTCAATCAGAGATTTCTAGAATGGATATCACAAAACAGCAATACCAAGGTTTATGAAAATTCATCAATCCATTCTAAAGATATTGCTGTACTGAAACAAAGAGTTACCGATATGGACGGACAACTCGAAAAAAACTTTATGCCTCCAGAACCACCTTGAGGCAGAAATAGTCTTGGCAAAAGCAGAGTGGTGTCCAAATACTTCGTTCATAGACAGCTTACTCTACAGTAGTGTGAAAACATCTGACATTACACTTGGTTTCTACTTAATGTTAAGTTGTGATTTACATTTTACTGTCATTCATACGGAAAAAAATCACATCAAAATGCATACCTTTTCTTTCCTCCCAAGGGCATTCTTGTCCCCTTTCAGCAGCAGTGATTTCTTGAGGCGTTTATTCTCCTTCTCTAGCCTCTCAATCTCACGCTGATATCGCAGCTGGAACACAAATCAAAAGTGAAAACTTTGTAATTCAATTTAAGTTTGTACATGTAATATTTAAAGACACTTCACAAGATCATTCAACTTATGTCTATTCCAGCCCCAACCTCTGACCCAGCTACAGCTCTTCCTTTTTGTCTACTTCAAAAGAAAATGTTTAGTGCTGTAATCTTTTTGTTTTTTTCTCTTCACCAGCTAAAAACAGATGGACTTTTTATTATCTATTTACTCATCTGTTCATTTAATTACTTATGGATCATTGTGTCAATATGGTGGGACCCCCAAATACCTGGTGGTGTTACATTTTTCAGTCCTCTTCTTAATTAAACTTGATGCACCAGAGCTATGCTTTGTGCAATTATAATGAATTTGGGCTCATTCTGCAGCAAAATTACTCTCCTTTTGAAATCTGATAAGCAATCTTGCATTACACTTTGTTTAATTAGCCAAAAATGCAAAAATGTTAATGAGGGTAAATCTGGTGGATAAGCAGAGGAGGATAAGCGGAGGAGGAGTGTGTACAATCTCTATGGAGAAATTGCAAATTCACCTGTATTCTTTTGTTTTTCTTACTATTTGCAGCAGATAAGTTATCTTGGAGTTATGATATGAATCTGACTAACTTGACACATGTTGTACTTCACAATTCGCAATAGTAAAATGAAATTAATTGTCTTCTAGGTCATTAATTACTTAATTAATTACTGGTGTAGATTATGCTTGCCATTGACTTGTACACATTATGAAGCATGATAGTACTGCATGTGAGGACACACAAGTATAATCACTTCAGGGCTACATTTTGGTTGAAATTTTTAAATACCCTCTACTGATCGATTTATTAAACAATAATCTACTATTTAATCTCTAAAATTTGTTAGTTAGGTTTAATAAATTGTTTTGTTAATTAGTGTAATTAATGTTTTTGTAACAAATCGCAACACAATTTTTAACATATGTTGTCACAGCCTGTATCACCCCATCTTGAAAATTAAAAAGTAGTAAAACCATACATTCTCTTAAAAGCTAAAAGTGTGCTTTTTCACAATATAACATCAATTTTGAGCCATGACTTAATACTGACAAGTGTAATGAGTTGTCATCAATATCTACAAAACTTATACTTTTTTTGTGAATATTACCCTTAAGTTTTTTTTTACACACCCTGTATAGCAACTTGACCTTGGATGATTGAGATTCTCTGAAGTATAAGCTTTCAGAAAATGTATACTTTTGTTGGTTTCTGATTAGTACTTTTTGAGTTATATTGGTTTAAATGCAAGAAGTGACAAAATTCATAATTTTGGTGCCTGTAACGCAAAGGGGTCCCACCATACGACACATGACCTTATCTATTTATTTATTTATTTATTTATTTATGTATTTATTGTTTAGTTTATTGGTTTATTAATTTAATTTACTTACTGAATTTATTTACTTAAGTATTCATGTATTTTTTTTCTTGCTTGCTTGCTTTCATTCTTTCCTTCTTTATGATTTTGTCAGCTCAAAATAATTTGGGTACAAGATTTGACTTCAGCCCCCATTCTAGAAAATCATGGACCCACTGCTACATTCACTGAACACTTGGTGATACCTTCAAGTATACTCAGGTACATATTTTTGACAAGTCCAATGATTCCCAGTAACACATGTAGTTGAGCCAAAGCTGGGGCCTGGGGGTGCAAGGTATCACATTTTCACTACGCTATTTTAACATTTGGATATTACGTTTAAATAAATTCCATGTGTACAGGCAAAGTTGGGGTTATTTTCCACATGGTCTACTTGTTTTGTATAAGCAAATTGTCCAGCCTCTCAAAAAATTTGATAAATTCTGCTGATCTGCTTAGTGTAGCACATCATAAGGATAACTGCATACTAGTTAAACAAGCACTTGATGTGCAATGCACATACTAAATCCACTAATCAAGACAATTTTAGAAATTTATTTAAAACTTGCTAGGTGAAGAATCAGCAAATCAATAGAAGTTTTAATCAAGAAATTACAAATAGTCAAACAACTTAATACATACCTGTGCTTCTAAGAATTCTTCTTTGATTTTCTCAAGTTCTTCTTTTTCTTGTTGCTGCAAAACAAATTAGAATACATGACAGCTTTCGATGAAAACTTTGAGGAAACAATAAAGAGCAACTTTACCAATTTGAAGAAATGAATTATTAGGATATTGACCTAGCACTGCAGGGAATTTTTTGACAGATGATGTACCACACCATGGTACACTGAGGTACCGTTCTTCCCTGGTAGCCCGAGATACCTTTTTTCCCTGGTACATTGGGGTACCATTTTTCCCTGGTACACTAGGGTACCGTTTTTCTCTGATACACTGGGGTACCATTTTTTCCTGCTACAATAGGGTACCATTTTTCCCTGGTGTAGAGCGTTGGTTAGCACTTGCTTGTGTCCGTTAAGAAGTACAGTTGTATAGTAATATCAAGGTATTGCACTGGTGTACAACATACATATATAAACAAAAAGACAAGTGGAAATGATCTGGAAATTGGTATTTTTAAGGTGTTTTTTTTGGGGGGGAGGGGGTATTTAGTTGATCCTAAATTATGGCAAGCCATCCTGCATTCAGAACAAATACAACTTCTATCTAATCTATCCACCACATATAGTGATCTTTACAATATCACAAATGTAATCATAACACAATGTAATGAAAACAACAACAACATTTTCTGTGTCAGAGGTCAGAATGTACTATCAAGTAAACCTCACCTGAGAAGAAGCTGTTGTTGAGCCCTCCCCATCATTTGACTTTAACGCAGAGACGGTGATACTGCTTTTTCTTTCTGGGACTGCAAGAAGAAAAAGTGGAATGGAGAGTAAAATAACAAAACAAGAAGTACAATTTGACCTTGACCCTGAAATAACCTCATAACATCCAATAGTTCCCCAGACATCACGTTGTCTCCAGTAATTGTTCCTGCAAATGTTAATTAGGGTTATCATGGTGTTCTCTCATCCTCTGTATCTGTGAGAAAAACAAATCACTAATTTGCAACAATTTAGAGATATCAAAGTATGTTCTTCTCTTGAATGGCTGTTGCTCTATTTATTCTTCAAGGCCTGTTTTTGCACATACATGTACTGTGTGAATGATTTTGTTGATGCACTAACTTCATGTCCCTGCACAGAGAAACACAACACACCAGCATGTCAATTGGTGGTGAATCCAAAGGGTGGGGACAAATCTGTTGGGGCCTTCAATGTATCCTGATCTTGTCTGATAATTAATGTGTACCCATGACCTCCTGGACTAATTCCTGAACCACAAGACCAATAAACCTCACAGCTGAAGAACCTGCTTCATCATGCAATCAAAGCGTATAACGTCCCTGGGATGGGAAGACCTTGTATGTCAATTTTTATGTAATCTAGTTGTTAAGAAGCCAGATTATGTTTTATCCAAATCTGAAATTACAAATCTCAAACATAGAGCCATTGTCACAGGGGTAAAACAACTGCTATCTCGTACTGTGTTTTGCAGCAATATTTTGGGGCTCTATTTAACATTTTTTTTAGTTTTCGAGGTCTTGTCACTTCAGAGATAATTCAGATGTGCAGTTAAAATACTATACCACTACAGTGCGTCTCAAAAAAAAAGTGCAAGTGAAAAGTGCCCTCTTTGTCTCTTAGAAAATATTTGTTGTGACGTGATGTTTACATTGATGTCAAGAGCATACTGTAGTCTTAGCTTTCAAACACCATCACTTCTGTACAATTTGCTTGTTTTAATCTTGAGATATGCATATTTAAAAATGAAAGGGTAAAATCACAATTGTGCCACTCTACTACAGTCCATATAAAAGTGGCACAATTGTGATTTCACCCTTTTGTTGTTTACAACATATCTCAAAATTAAAACAAACAAATTGAACAGAACAAACAGAATTTGAAAGCTAAAACTATGCCCTTGACATTAATGTAAGCTTCATGTCACAACAAGTATTTCTATTTGTCAAAGAGGGCACTTTTTACTTGCATAATTTTTTCAGACATTCTGCAGCACGTCTCAAAAATTGTATACTTGAGAGAAAAGTGCCCTCTTTGACAGTTAGAAAATATTGCTGTAACACGTGCTTATGGCAACATCAAGGACAAAATCTTAGCTTTCAAATATTGTTTGTCCCATTCAATTTGCTTGTTTTAATCTCGAGATATGTTTAGTTAAGAGCAAAAAGGTAAAACCACAATTGTGCCACTTTTATGGGAGGAGGGCCTGATACTATCATTGACTGTAGTAAAAGTGGCATATTTGTGATTTTATCCTTTCATGGTTAACTAAACATATCTCAGGATTGAAACAAGCAAACTGAACAAAACAAATGGCATTTGAAAGCTGAGACCTAGTTCTTGATGTTGACGTAATTATCATGTCACAACATTATTTTCTAATCGCCAAAGAAGGCGCTTTTCACTTGCACATTTTTTTTTAGACATGCTGTATTTATCAACTGTCTTAAATAAGTACCTACTGGTAAAAAAAAAACTTGCACTAATATATTCTAAAAATGGGAACATATATCAGTATGATGATTAGTAAAAATGTTATATGATTATTTTCTAGTTTGAATTTCCAAGAATTATTAAGATGAAACACTGAAATAATCATTACATTTAAGTGTATTGGTTGTTACAAGTGAAATGTGTTATGGAGAACGATGTGTCCGAAATCAGGTTGATGGTTAACAGATAATTAATCAGACTGCGAGTTGGGTCAACAATTTCAGACATAACAGAAACATTATACTTAGGCCTTGTGCCCCCATAACACCTACAGAAAATATGGAATCACACTTTATACACACCTTGCAATAGAGTAGTTGATAGGGCATTAGGACCACCCTCACCCAAGCCAAGGATATTGGGGTTTGCACCTGTGGGAAGGACAAATAAAATAGAATGAGGAAGAGGAGGAGGAGAGGGCAATTAAAGATGTTTTAGTGGATTGATGATAGAGGATTCAATGCACTCAAACAGTAGGATCAGGATCAGACTTCAATGGAATTATGAAATATAATTTACCACCCAAAATGAAATATGTGATTTAGTTAGAATGCTCATTATTTAATGCTAACTAATGAAGGCAGGAGTGACATAATTATTGTTTTCAATGTCTTAGCAAATGTTTACATTCAATTCTTAATATGATCAAACACTTTTTTTTACCAGTTTCACTTGCTAGAATTTTAGTTTCCTATTTGGGGAAAACAGTCTTCAGAAATGGGTGAGGGTGGCCTTCTTTGCTTCGTAACCACATCTATCTTTCGGTGTGTATTCATGTAATTTTGACAAAGTAAATACAGTACATGCACCATTGATAGCCAGTCACATGCAGTGCAAAATTAGCACATTAAGAAACAAATATAATACAACATGCATAACTGTGTGTACAACAAATGCTGCATGCAAAAAGAAACATGTAAATTGCTTTAAATTACTCAGGAAAGGACTAAAACACAAAATATGTGGGAAGGAAAATATATGTTTACTCTTCTTTCGTGTGACATGCACATGTTCAGAAATTCAACTCATATATTTACAAGTCTTTAAAGTTGCTAACCCTCTTGATCTTCTCATTGGAAAGTATGACTATGATATTTTCACAGCAAAAACATCATATTCAATGGGTAGGACTACATCTTATTCTTAATGATTTTGATACGGCAAGGAATGTGACATGAAATGACAGTGCAGTTTACTTGGCTAATTTTCATAAAAGTACCTAGTAATATGAATTCTAGTTATATGTTTGTAGATGGTTTTATTATTCTTTGGACAATATTTTGGTATTCATTTTTCAGAGACAACCGGGCTTGAGAAACTTTTCAGTCAAACATCACATAAACAATGCGTCTATCTTATAAAGTACACTTTTTTGGCAAGTGTAAATAAAGATAAGTAATATTCTGTGTAGAGTTTTTTACAAGGAAATGTAATTTTTTAGGTTTATATTCCCTTCACAGTCAAGAGAAAATTGTGTCATCTCCTTAAAGAATAGTGCTGTAGAGCATCAAGCCCAAGGGGTTAAATGCATTATCAATGTGTAACAAAGGGAAAGCACTCAACCATGAAACTTTCACAGCATAAACCATTAACTAGTTATCTTGATTCTACAATTATTACAAATTAAATGTTGGACTGCTCCTAAGTAATCCAGCTATTGCCTTTTATTTTAATCTGACCACCTTCAGGAGGCCCCAGGAGTGGGTGATATTGTGCAAAAACATTGCTTCTGGCTCAATTCTTCACCGGTTTCTTTTCCTTTCTTTTGCTTTATTCACAAGTTTGTGACAAGATTAATCTTATATTATGAAGGAAGTGAAGTCCTGGTCTTTTTTAAAGACTAATTTTTCCACAGGAGCCACATTCACAAGTACATGCACAATTGCATATTGAGAATATGAAACAGATTAACATTCCTGAAATCATTGACATGTATATTTGATTCAAGGAACAATCGACTAACAGAATACTTACATGTAAGTCAAATATAAGTCAATAAGTTCATTGACTTGTAAGTATATAGGTTTTAGTATCTGGGCAATTCCGTGAATTATTGGACAAATCACATATTCTATAAATTGGTCTATCTCGAATCGTATTACATTTAAATGGTTTGAATGGGTATGAATCATGAAGAAACAATGGGGGACATCATTTCTACTCTAAATTTTACGTCTTCAACAGCACCCTCTTGGAGAATCAGAACCATACATGAAATACCACATGTGGGACTAGTGAGACTAAATCTCAGTTTAATGAAAAACTATCATTTATTTTGCAGTTTTTTCCATGCCAATAGCCTCTTCACATTGTTTTGAAAGTAATAAAGCCCCACATACGCATACTAAATCTGAAAAAGACATGAATAAACACAAATTTGTGTGGATGAACTAACCATGTTTTTGATGTTGTAGTTAAAAATGAAAAGATTTTTATCAATGAGTTATATATCAAATGACTTATCAAGATGCCAGAAATAGCATGAATACCACAGTATGTTTCAGTTGAAAACAAGTTGAGGAGACTTTGAGGACAAAGACTT
>JZLH01S0439956.1:36545-47167 GCA_001188425.1 Eucidaris tribuloides
GGGCTCCACACTAACTTTTTTTCTTACTTGCCCTATGGGCAAGTAAAATTATCACTTTCAGAATTTTACTTGCCCGAATGAAAAATTTACTTGCCCGAAAATAAAAAAAATTAAAATGTTAAAACATTTTCCCCCAATTTTAAACAATACATGTAAGACCTTTTATAACAAAACTTGTGATTTGTGAATTTAAAGAGTCATAATAAAGTACAATGACAAAAAAAAGGATGAATTTAGTATAAGTTAAGGGAACACAAAGATTCAGACATATATATTTTGTTTGTTTAACTTTTTGGTGAGATTTTTAGACATGTTTTGCTCATTTCATGATCAAAATTTTACTTGCCCAATGGGGCAAGTGAATTTTAAAATTTTGAGTTTTTAGTTGCCCAACATGAAATTTTACTTGCCCCGGGCAAGCGGGCAAGTGCTAGTGTCGAGCCCTGCTTATAACATGCCATAGAATACATTGCACAGACAATCCTGCAATGACAATGTGGGCCAAACCATATTGGGTGATTTAAAGTTTTGGATTAGTGTTATTGTTAGTGTTACTAGACGTCTAGATCCGTTAAACTGAACTCCAACACTGCGACTCGGATTAATAGCCACTTTCGATTCTGTAATCGATAGCATAACACGAGTGTTAACACGAGCGTGACGTCACATCTTGTTCGACGAACATGAAAACCTAAAGAAATGTTGGAAAGGGATGTACATATCCCTGTTAATTTCATGTATTTGACTCATTTCTTTATGTCTTACTTCTTTCACAATCTAAAATATTGTAATTTTTCTTGCCGCTTACCACACGCCGTCGCGCTGCCATACACATTACACGTACAACTGCGCGACACAGCTGGGTAAGCCGAGACAGAAATAACACTAACACTAACAACAAACTTGAAATGGTGATTTTCTTAATCCCTATAGGGTCTAGTGTAAGTTAATGAGACAAACGCATGTAAATTGCTAACACCAGCAACCCAGCTCGGTTCAGCAGATGATTTACACCTCCTTCCGGAAGTGTGTCATAATTTCCGGGTCAACTCACTAACATGGATCGATTTCAAGTTTCGGATTAACGCTCGTATTATTGTTAAGATAACACTAACACGAACACTAATCCAAAACTTGAAATCACCCATTGTTTCCTTATCAAAGCGAGGGCATTCCTGCAGTTTGTCTGTTCTGCTTATTCTGTGACACGCTACTCAGCAAGAATATATCGCCATTCCGAGGACAACTGGAGTTGAAAAAGTAGCAAATTTGGGAAACGACATTGCCTCATAAAAATGACCATAGGATCCCAACACCTTACCCAAAATCAATAATCATGGTGTCATTTTGTTCGAAAAAAGAAAAAATGTTCAAACCGATGAATTAAAAACTACTGACATTTTACCAATGATGTTGAAGAAATTAACAATCATAGGTGTATCGTTCTTTCTGGGCCACCCTGTATAGTGTGAGATCAGGCAAATAATGCAGGAAAGCTTTCAGCCGACTTAGCCTTCAAATTTATTGCCATGGGGATGATACAAACAAACAAGTAATTTACATTTACGGCAGATGAAGCCCGCAAATGCAGACAGGCAGAATGAATGATACTGACATTAGGCTAGATTAAATCATAACAAAAATAAAAAAGGCATGCTTGGAATAGAAGGTTGTGTTATTTTAATGTTCAGTATGTAATGTCAAAATGAGTTACCGTAGATGGAAATAAAATGTGATAAATTAATTTCCTGGCCAATGGGCAGAGCAAGAGACTTGCACGGGTGTGCATTCAAGAGCAAAAAGTCACATTCAAATTCTCACCCCTCCCCCCCCCCCAATATATAATAAAGGTCAGCACATATACGGAAGCTAAGACTTTCAGTGTGTTTCCACAGAGCAATCCACAAAACCCAGATTATCATCCAACCCAAATGCTACAAAAGGTGTAGAATCAGACACTATCAGATTCTACACCAAAAATATTCTTGCATTGCATTGTTGATAGTACAAGGCTCAGACCACTGGGGCCTAATTCAGAAGACCTGAAATGCCAAGGGTTGATCATGTTTTTGCAATATATAGTTTGCGATTTTCTCATTTTCAAGATGTGCTTCGTTCAGTTCTCCCTATTGACAATATAGGGCGTTAGACAATAGATGATGCTGTCGGTAGTGAGTGCATGCACAGATTGCACTGTGGTTTGACTAGTGTAACCAACTTATTCTAGCTTCCACACACAATACACAGCGACGTCTGCAAAATTCATGATTTTACTAAATAAGGTCAGAGTGTCACAAATTTGCATTATGATTTCATGTGACCTTTACAGGTAGCATCAAAATTTGTTGGGTATACACTATACACCACAAATTTTAAACCAGTTGTTTTTAGGTAACTTTTTAAATCTCAACATGTGTTAATGTATAAAACTGGAATTTTGTGGGGACCAAGTTCTCTTGGACAAGCGCGCCCTCTGAATGACGTTTTGTAGATAGCGAGAATTAACATCCACACTTGAGCCCGTATCTGTTGGATATTGAACCTGACAAAAAGTAGATTTTTGTGGATATTGGATTGTCAAAAATCTGTATCTGCTGTATTTCCACAGACCTTTGTGTGGATAGATACTAGTACTGTAGGTCTACTGATAGACCTGAATTTTATGTCTTGTGGAGACTGGAGTTTGAATGTTGTCATATCTTGTGGTGTTGCAACCAGGACAAATAAAATATTAAAAACAAAATTAAAAAATCCTTGCATAAGAAATAACAGTCAAATATCATATGAACTATGATATATGTCATCATGTAAATTCATCAGATTAGGGTGACATGCATGTATTGTCACTTAAGCACTCAGGCAAGATGATTTAATGATTTTAGCAGAATTTGTCATTTAAAAAAGCTGTTATTGTACACGTTAGGTCTCCATTATAATGAGAATGATATCCATAATGGAATCTATAAATATGACTTATGTGGGGAAACAGGCAAGACAGATTTCTTAGCGCTTACAGCTAGGTAATGGTAAAACCACACTTAATCTCTCAACAAGGGAACTATTAATTCGGAAGCATTTTGTCAAAATTCAGGAAGAAATGTCGCGTTGAAAGCAGCTCCAAAGGCAATCTGTGGAAAGATTAGATGGGAAGGTACATATTTGAAGTGCAATTGTATGAATAATGGGAGGATGTGAAGTACAGAACCAAAAAGAATATTTATTTTTGTTTCCGGTACCCCATCGGGCAAACTGCCGCATTGACTAAGGTAGTATTATTCAAGTGTGAGCAAAATAAGATATTCAGTAGTCCGAGTTAAATTTTGACAAGATTTTTCTACTTTTCTGCAGATTTTGGCCTTTTAGCTCTTTTTCCAGTAGGAAGAAATCCAAATATTTTTCTCATAACAACAAAATGGTGAAACACAAATTTCATAATAATTTGTTGTTTAAATATTTTTCCATGTCTGATCCATTTCAAAAAATTAAAACTAATGGTCTATTTACCAGAAACCATTATATTTTTCTGCCTGGCCCAAGTGTGGAATATTTAAGTTATTTTTACTCCTTTTTATGGGCGGGTGGGTGGTAGGGATTAATTGATGAATTTTTAATGTTACAAACAGGTATAGGGAGTTAACTGAACTCCATGTCCTTGCTGCAGTCATTGTATGACCCAGATTTTTGTCCTGCAGAATGAAGTTCAAGATGGTACAATGAAACAGGTTCCGTGTGTGTGTGTGTGTGTGTGTGTGTGTGTGTGTGTGTGTGTGTGTGTGTGTGTGTGTGTGTGTTTGTGTGTATGCATGTGCGCATGTGTGTCTTTATGTGGGTGTCTTTGTGTGTGTGTGTGTGTGTGTGGGTGTCTTTATGTGTGTGTACATGAGTGTCTGTTTGTTCATGTTTAATTTGGCAGAAGATTAGTGTAAGATATGGATGGAGATTGTAACTTTTTCTCAACTCAAGTAGGCATATATATGTAGCCTACACTAAATATGGAGAAACTTAAATAAGTACTTTCAAAACTGAGTGAGCTACATTGTACAGACTCCCGCAATTGTGGTGCAGGTCGTGATCCCAAACTGGGCTGAATAGTATGGTACTGATTTTGGTGTTGCCGTTGGTCCACTTTAAAAAAGTTGAGCGTGAAACCTAAAATAGTATTGTACTAAATGTGGTGCTAGCACTACTTTCTTGCCGTTGCGAAAGCCTCTCATATCTTTCCTTACTGAAAGCATCAAATACTGTTATGAATCATGAACAGAAGTGACTTGCCTCGAAGTAGCAATGTTTCACTGATGAACTACCGGCTTCAACTGGCGTCCATCCAGAAGAAAGCAAGACCTTTTAAAGCCGGATGAAGCTGGTAGTTTATCTGCAGAACATGGCTACCGCCAGACAAGGGTAAGTTCAGTTCCTGATTCATAAATTAATAATATCATTCGATATCATCCAATGGCAGAATAAATGACAACAGCTACAACTTATTGATAACATACGCATTCACAGTTTGACAAATGCTACCAAAGAGACACACATATACATCTGTGGCATTAAACTGAAGACACCTGCCTGTGTGGGTTCTGCAAATAAATAAGGATGAATGAAGACCAACAAAGATATCTTAGGTTTGCACAAAACACCTAAAAAAGTATTTTCCACCTCCCTTTAAGTGAGTGTCTATGATTTGCCAATGTAATACTTGGCTAAAAATTGATATCTGTACATTAAAATACAGTGTTAATAATTCATGAATCATACCTACTATATTTTGTTGAATGTATCAGTGAATGAATAAACATGTATTAAATTTTATTGATTGCATGACGAGATGAATTCAAGAACAAGAAGAAGCATAACAGTGACAGTGTACAATTATCTGGAGGTGTTTGCTGTGCCATGACATTAAATTCATTTGGAGTGACAATGACACTTTACATTTAAAAAAAATGCAAACAATCAAGTTTTGAATGTATGTTCAGCTCGCATTAAACTGGATTGTGTCACAACTCTGTTTCATTGAGGTAGCAAACTTCTTGCCAAATATTTCTGATTATTTCTTTTGTAACTTGAATTTTCCTTCATTTTTTTTTACAGGGCTAAGTGATCCTCATGTCAGCCTGATTCCAGCTCGCCTTGGCTTTCTCATTTTGGCCCACAGCAGTCCAAAAGCTTTGGTAAGCACCATTTGTTATTTTAAACATTATGGTCTGCTTAAAGGTATTGGCTAACATTTACCACAGTTAAAAAAATCTGAGCCGCATGATTCCCCATGCTACCAGTGTCTTTGATGAGGTCTAAAAATGAAGCCCTGAAAAAAATTGTATTTCAAAATGATTATTTAGTGCTTTAAAAAAGTGAAAATCGTAAGTTGACCAGATTCACTTGCCCATTTCCTCCCATAGACTTACTGTGTGTACACCTAGGTTAATAAAACTCGCCCCGAGTTTTATTGTTTATTCATGTATAACTTACCATTGGCAGTGTAACTTTGAAACTTTCCAAACTTTTGTATTCTAGGGTGTTTATTTGTCCATTTGAACACTACTATGTAGCTCAGATATCAAAGTTTGACAATTTTTTAAATTGAAGCTCCACAGTGTTAGCCTATCACTTTAAATGCTTCAGTTCATCTTCACCGTGGTGATTTAAAATAGAGTTTTAATGAAAGGCAGTTTGTTTCAAACTAAAATTTTGAGCTATTTATTTTGGAGTTTAAAATTCTATAATGTGACATTTTGCATCTGGGAGATTTGGCTCAACTTTCACAGAGTATGATTTACTTCAGAAATAACATGAACTATTCCTTAATTTGGACACATACTTAAGAGTTCAAGCCTAATCGGTTTAAATGTGATGTGTCGATAAATGCCTGGGAGGACAGGCTGGAAGGTGGAGCAGGATGAGAATTCAAATTTCAATCACTTACATTTCTATTAGTACTGTAATGTTTAAATTTAGCATTTCTTCTCTTTTTCATTCATCGAAGCCCACTGCTACAGTCTAATCAAGTGATATTTTTGTACCCCCACCAAACAAAGTTTGAAAGGGGTATATAGGAATCAGCATACAGTTGGGCTGTCGGGAGGGCGGGTGTTGGGCGGTCTGTTGCAAATCTTGCGGATCAAGCTACTTCCTCCGTTTTTTACCAATGCTCAATGAAATTTGGCACACATATTGGTCTTGGGGTGAAGATGGGCAAAACACATTTTTTGAATGTGTCGGAAACTCTGTTGGCATGGTAACATCATATTATGGCAATAAGTCAGGGATATGATGAGACGGGGGTATTAACCACCTTCAATGGTATTTCTAGTTTTCATGATTGTTTATTAAAAAAAAAGGCTTAGAAAACATGTTTAAAATGTGGGAGATCGAAACATTTGACAGACAACTACAAAGAAGGAGGCAAACACAGCTAAGACTTGCACAAGATATACAAGAAAAAACACTAATGCACTTCCAGTCCAGACTTCTCCATAGTAACCCTCAATTTGAAATTGGTTGAGGAATCTGAATTGAATGTTGAATCTGAATCAAAACTTTTCAGAAATTTTACATATTGCCCTTCAAGGCAGAGTACTTTTAAGTCAAGACTTACTGTGGACCTGCTCGTCTTTGTAGTGGTATTTGAAGTTGGAGATCCACTGGATTATGCATGTATCTCAGAGAAATTCCATCTCGCTAGCATTTATCCCTACATTTGAGCGATACTCAATCATCGTAGGACAAATGTCAATGCACAATGTATTGACATACCAGACAGAATAATGGAGGGAAGGGAAGGAACTATGGTTGAAGGAGAAAGGGGCACAGTTTCCATGTGACTGACAGCTTAACCTTTATGATCCTAAACATCCGTGCCCACAATTCTGTCAGAAAGGGACTTACCCCCCCCCCCCAAAAAAAAACTAATCCAACTACAGGAGTAACAACATTGAATGAGTTTGACATCTAGGCAGCGCATTCACATTGCGATAAAAGCGGTGATCACCTAAAGCTCCTTTTGCATACATTGTATAACAGGTATACAAAAGTCTACAACAGAAATTGGGAGTCATTATTATGGGGACAGTGATTTTTCACAATAGTGAAATTCCCTGAAATGACCACTTGAAACGGAAAATGAGTTTTCAAACAGAAAATCATGTAAAACCTCTTTCTGATCCCAGTTTCCTCTTTTTTACAGAAAAAAAATCAAATTCATAACAAAAATCAGGAAAAGTTGACCCAAAATGCTCACAAATGGCACCAAAACAATGTACATAATATTTATAATAAGTTCTACAGGTGTATGTAAACAGAATTGTCACTTTTTCATGTATACAAAGTCTATGGTAAAATGGAATTTCTAATTTTCAGGCAAGTTGAAACGCAATTACAGATTTGTTGAAATGGAAAAGGCCCCCCTTTTTTAAATTGAAAATCATTGTCCCTATTATTAACACAGTCAGTGGGGTTTTGTACAAATTTCAGGCGTTTTGCACCACCAGAAAATGCTGTTTTAGATCTACCCTTGTTGTAGCGTTTTCATATTATAGTGTCATTTACATGTAACTTCAAGTGCATTGACCTGGTTTCCTATGACAGTTGTTAACACGTGTGAACAAACCTATGAAACTTTCAAACCCACTTCCCCAACTGTATGTCATTTCCCTCTGTTGGAACCTTGCAAAAATCACATCACACGACCAAAATAATTGCGGTTTTAAACGTGTGAAAGAAGTTTTACCAAATAACAAGAGAAAGAAACAGGATCTCTTGCAAGAGAACTCATGGTCTCAACCTGTAAGCTACTTTCGGGAAGTCAACATAGAATTTAAAAGAAAATCATTTAATACTTTCACTCTGATAAAATGGTCTCAAATGGTTGAATTGAATGCATTTTTTGGACGTCTTTCAGTATCATTTTTTATATTTTTGCTTTCAATATTAATCAACATTAGAACCAATAACAGGAAACGTGTACTTGAGACACCAGTGCAAAATGCAAGTTAGTTAAAATGATAAATTGAAAAGGGACATTTCCTAGGTTTTACAACCAATCACTACAGATCCTGGTTGTCATGTCATGGAATCTTATATTAAAATAAACAATCAAAATATTAAGTTGGTGATAATAGTAGTATTCTATAGTTTCAATTATTGTTATTTTATTTTAGTACACAATCTGAAAATTTATTTGTGTGTGAACTAGATTTTTGGTACTGGTTTCATTTACTTAATTTCTTATTAATGTGTTCTCTCAAAGATTGGTGAATATGTGAACGTGTATGTCATTTTAAGCAGGGAGGTGTGGTTTCAAGATAATGATAATGAGAGTTAGTGCGTCCTGTGTACACACTGGATACAAGGTGGTGGTGGTCATTTCATGTTTAATTCTACCCAGATGTAATTACACAGAGCTCACAACCTAGGTCTTGAAAATTTAGTCGGATTTGCTCAGTTTGAACTCCCGTTGCTTGTACAAAGTGAATTGTCAGGTAACAGATATGGTGTATCGACCGCATCGTGGAGTCTACTCCCTGAAAATTGCATTTGAAGATCTGGAGCAGCCTCAATGAATGTAGATGAGACTGTCATCCGAGCCTTGATGGTTGTTGCTTGTGATCTAGAGTCAATCCATTTTACTTCTAAATTAACTTGTAGTGTTTTACATTCGAGTCATATGACCTACTTGTAAAATCCCAACTGTTGATGATCTGATACAGGCAAACCACGTTATTAATGAGTACAGATAAAATGAGGACTCGCTTTATTACGAGAACATTTCTTCACCCCCAATTTTTCTTCCGGGGACTGTAGACCTCTGTGTATTATGCTACTCATCTAATGAGATAGGCTACAACAAAATTTGTGCTGTCATGAAGAGAATTTTGCAGCCCTAAAAAATGAGAGAGGGGGAGAGAGAGATATTGATCCAACATGATTATAGTTAAAACTCGGTTCACTCTAATGTCACCCAGCAAGAAAAAAATTCATCACAAATTATTTTCACGCTCACAAACACCTTCTTTCACAAGTTGTTAATCTGTGCCCATCAGTAAATCACCTTACACTCCTAACTAGTATCAATACTGCTCACATAACACAGTGATTTCCTGTCGCTGGGCCAGGACAAAACAAAATGTAACAGCACATTCATTTATTTAGATTTTCTACTCTGCTTTTAAGCATTTTAGTGACTTATTTAAGTTATTTAGTCAATCAATTCAGTGTGATATGTTTGCAAGCCATTAACAAAAAAAATCACAATTTAGTTTGATATGTTTGCGAACTCATAAAAACACTACAATTCAGTTTGTTATATTTGTAAATCCATAAAAACCATACTACAGTGAAAGTGTGTTACTTTATTTGTAGTCTCAGCATTTGTGAGCAATCTGCTATAACGAGGATAATCTATGGATCCCGACTTCCTTCCTCGTTATAATAGGGTTTGCCTGTAGTTGTTTTGTGGAGACAGCAAATCTCATTTCCATGTTGCTTCATGAATTTGAAAGTGGTTTTGCAATTCTCTGTTGCCACATAACACATCCCATTAAACCTCAATGCTCCTCAGAATGTGAATAAATTCAAGATAAAGCTGTGAGACTGTTTTTTATGTGTAACATCATTAGAAACAAACTGAAAAGGGTGGTATCAGAGTCAGACACATTTTTCAAATTACCGTTAGTTTACAGTGGAAAACATCATGAGGGAATAATTTTTCTTGGAATCTCATTGCAATTTGCGATGCATTTTAGGTATGATTGCTATGTAAAGCGGATGTTTTGCTGCTTTGAATAGTGTAGAATTCATCACTAAATATTTATCCCTTGCGTAAAATTGCTAATCAGGTGTGTGAATGTCAATTATTCCACCTTACCACTGCACTAATCTTATTAAAAATGATTGGATAAATACATGTATGTAGATGAGGCCATACTACTAACCATGTACTTTTTCAAGCTCTGGGAATGGTGTTATATAATTATAAGTAATAATGTCTGTGATAATTTGTGGGCTGAATACATATCAATGATTACGGTTTACAAGTCACCTTATCTCTCATCAACTGAAACTAAAAACCTATTAGTGTACTGGCAACATTACAACAGAAGCACCTGTGGCTTATATAGGCCAACATATTTCATCCAACTTGGTTTGACGAGGGGTTTTTATGCCTCCGCCCCGTAAGGGAGCCGGAGGCATTATGTTTTCGGGTTGTCCGTCCGTATGTCCGTAGCGTCCGTACGTCCGTGGGTCCGTGTGTCCGTGGGTCCGTGCGTCCGTGCGTCCGTGCGTCCACACTTTCTTGTGAACAAGATTACTGAAGTACCGCTGGAGGGATTCTAATGATACTTGGACCAAGGGTAGACCACTAGGCAAGGATGAATTGATTAGATTTTGGGACAAATCCGTCAAGGGTCAAAGGTCAAAGGTCAATGAACTTTGTCCTAAAATGCCATTTTCTGCCTATAACTGCAGTTAGGAGTGCTCACTGTTGATATAATTTAATGGTTAGGTTAAAAAACAAAAGACAAATATTTTGGTAGAGTCACAGGGGTCAAAGGTCAAGTTCAAGGGTCAAAGGTCAATGACCTTTGTCCCAAAATCTCATTTTCGGCCTATAACTTCAGTTA
>JZLH01S0440079.1:825-20821 GCA_001188425.1 Eucidaris tribuloides
TAGATTGTTTCGTTTGCGCAATTGATTAGCATGATAATTGATGTGGTTCAAAAAATACAAATGATGACTCTCATAGTAAGTGGAAATTGGATGTTTTGAGTATTGGTTGGATCAAGCTAGGGGACTACGATGTAACTTTGAACTGTAAGTGGTGATCCGAAATATTATTTACAACTAAAATTTTAAACTCGCAGAAATTTACTCAATGATGTTACTTTACACACTCACTTTTCTCCTAAAAAATTCAAAAATCCGAATGTTAAGTGGGGAATCGTGAACATAGTCAAGACATCCTGTAACGAAATGTATGGCGTTATAAATGTAAAGTAAACGCTAAGACAAAAGGCAAAGATGGTTACTATTCAGAAACTGACTAAGTCAAATATTATATTTGTCGAGGGATCTAGGGGACAAAGAGAGGAATGGTTGCTCTCCGTACAATGAATAAAAAATAAGTTGGGTACATTTTCCAAGAACGGGAAACCTGGTTCTCATGAATATTGCGAGATATGCCATCGGCTTCTTACGCGACGAAATTGATAAAACATTTAAAAATGAATAACTTCACGCTGTTCAGTTTTTAAAGAAAAAAAATTCTGCTTGAGTCTACAATCATACCGATTTCAAAGTAACGGCTTATCGCGCACTATACTGCTGTCAAAAATAGCTATTTATTTAGAATTGATAAAAAGAAAGACAGAAACATCGAGAGCAGAAAATTTTGGGGTCCATAAGTTGGCGAAAGATAACAAAAATTGCATGGGGAAAAGATATTTGTTATTTTGAACTCAGCAGGAAGTAGCAAGACAGCCAGCTTTAATGAAAACTTTTAATTTCAAGATTCATGGATGATTTAACACGAACAACCCGCGGTTAATTTAAACAACATGAAAATTAGGAACACGTAACTTGGCACAGAAATGTCATTAAAGAGGGGAGTATTTATCATGGTTTATCTTTGATTGTAAACAAGTACATATTATTTTGTTTATATGTTGAAAATTTACATGAAAATATTCTCCGAATCCTGCAACTTTATAGAAAAAATCTCAATTCATTCATTTATAATAAATAAGTTCAGAACAATTGACTATTTTGATTGTCTTGGTTTTAAACTATGCATTGTTTTCAATTTATAAAGCTCGAGTTTCAGTAAAGAAAGAAAGAGAAACAAAATTTAATTAAAGAGAATTCGTTTTTTGTTTTAACATATTAATTAGATCTAGATATGAAATTGAAAAAACACATGAAAAAACAAAAAGGTATTCACAGAATTAAGTAAATTTGATAATTTCATGGATGTGTGTGTGATATCGCAATAATGCTAATTGTGTTTGAAATTTTCATATACATTGTTTAACGGTTGTTTTATGTTAATTGAATAAAGAAGACCCTTCGTGTGTAAATATAAAAAAAAAAAAATATCCGCAGGGTCCTAACCGATCACGGCGGGCTACGCCGATTCTTAAAAATCGTCCGATGGCGGTGGGGAGACCACCAAATCGCCGATGACCGGTGGAGACCGTCTGAATGGCCGGTCGGACGTCGCTGCAATCGGCCTGATGACCGTGGAGACGTCCGCGGGAATCGGTTTAGTCATCAGTCGGTACTGCCCGGTCGCCGCGCGGAGAAGCTCCGTCGATTTTTGCCCAGTTTTGACTTAAACCGATCTGCTGACCGACAGGAAATCGACCAGGCGCGCCCGAGCATCGCTAGGGCTTTACAGCCCGCTCAACATGCCTCCAAGAATCGCTGGGCGATGCGTAAATTCCAGCGCGACGCGAGCAGGCTATAAATCGGGCGGTCGCCCGCTTTTATTTGTGACCGGAGCCTATACTCCTTTCGGACTAACTTCACCAGGAGTCGGACACGGCCCAGGGACACATTCGGGTAAGGCATTGTTCGTAAAATTCATGAAGCCACTTCTCACCAAAATAAGTTTGTCCGCCAGGTCACTGCGAGGTAACAGACGTTGATGCACACCTAACAAAATGCACTTTCTGTGCAAATAGTGGTTAATCTTGACTATTTCCCCACCCATTGATCATGATGTAGTACTGTGACAATAGGCCTATTAAAGACTGACCTTGTATTAAATTTACGATGTTGATGTAAATGACTACCACGGACGTCTTGGAGACTGCCTTTCATACCAAGCGTTACCGGGAATCTCTCCGTGACTGTCTACCGGTCACCCTCTAATCGTCGAAGGCAACTTTTTTCTTCCCACATAGCTTGCCTCGAACCTCCTTTCAGAAAAGTTTACTGAGACGACGCGGAGAATTTCCTGGGAGGCTTCTTTAGGCTTGAAAAGGGTATTAGATAAGGCGATACTCTGCTTCGATTGTGACACAGTAATGCATGTTCATAAAAGATTTCAATTTCATCTTTTTTGGGAAGGGTGGGGGGGGGGCGGGGGTACAAACGGAAAACTGACTCACCTAACGGACAATCACTATCGATGAATGACACATCATCTACGGCTATGTCCCCACGATAACCTTCACTAACATGACCCTGGAGAATGATCTGCGGTAAGAAAATAATAGAAACAGCTAGTGGCGTTATAAACAAACTTTTTTTTTTTGGGGGGGGGGAGGGGGGATAATGAAAACATGCGAAAGGGAAGATAGCTCCTAACAATCTTCTGGAACGTACATTATCAGTAATCATACTCATACATACATGAGGCTATTCTTCCGCGAGCGAGCAGAAGTTTGAGAAAAAATTGGAAACTTAGGGCGTGTTCATAGTAGCCAAGACGTGGGTCAATGTGGGTTTAATCCGGATCGATCCGGATCGACCCGGGTTCATATTTCTGGTTCACATTAGGCGAGACGAACATTCCACCCGCATCAATCCACATCGGCATATTGGCATATCTGACCCAGAAGTTAACGTTCTCGTACCTGTGACGTAGCTCGAATCATGGCGGGTATCGATGTAAATATGCGACAACTATTGCTCATGAAATATCGTCGAAAACATCAGCGATACCATGCCGGAAGCCGAAGAAAGTTGGACGGAATAAGGCGGGCTGATTTCTTCGATGCATTTAGTGGATAAAAATCGTACCCAGTATGTCCGGATCAGGCCAGCTACTCAAAATGTTAATTTCCCCCTACGGACACCACTTTTTCCCCACGCCTCAAAAACCCAATTTCTCCTACGAACCTATGTTTTCCCCTGCAAATCATCAACCCCCCTACTTTTCCCCTACGGAATGTCATTTTCCCCGTACCGGGGGGGGGGGGGTCGCTCTCCACACGGCCTGCTTCGCACCCGCGTCCAGAAAAAGCGTCGTAAAGGGTCCCTTTTCCAGCCCTCGTGCGTCGTCGACGTCTTTTGGAAAAAGGGTAGCTTTTTCAGCACCGTTCGCTGGCAATCGCCACTTCGGGTAGCCTTTTCTCACATGTCACGCCATTTAGGGATACTACTTTCGTTATGTAGATTACGCCATTTAGAGGTGCAATTTTTGTGTGGATCTAATAAAATCTCCAACATAAACATTTGATAATTAGGAGAATTATTTATGAATTGTTAAGTAAACCTCTTCGGGTTGCGCAATGTACAAAAATGTTTTAGATGAGAAGGACACTTGGGTGGTATCAAATTAGTTGATTTCACTGTTTACGCCACTTAGGGTATCCAATTAGTGGATTCCCTGTTCACGCCACTTAGGGTATCAGAATAAGTGGATTTCCTGGGAGTCACGCCTTTTAGGGTAGCTTTTCTGATGTGTTGCACCATTTAGGGTTGCAAATTTGGTTATAATACGCCGTTTAGGGTGCATTTCTGAAGTTGTTGGACGCGGGTGGGAGACAGGCCGTGTGGAGAGCGACCCCCCCCCCCGGTCCCCGTATAGGTATCCCCGACAACCTACGGTTGGCTAAAATTAACTACGGTAGGGGGTTTCCCCTACGAGTGCATCTTTGATCCGGATCGAAAAGGTAATTTCGTTCACACCTAGGGGTCGATGCGGGTCGATGCGGGTTGAACCCGGGTCGAACCCTGCTGTTTTCCAGGAGTCAAATTTTCGATCCGGATCGTTTTTTCAGCCTATTTTTCTGTTCACACCTGACGTTCGATCCGGATCGACCCGGGTTGAACCCGGGACGTGGGGCAAACTAGCTCTACTGTGAACACGCCGTTAGTCGCAAAATGTGTTGTGTTGTAACAATCAAGCAAAAGCCTCCCCTGTCAACGTAAAATGTGTCTGTTGGATTTGTTTTCCTCAAACTTTGCAAGACGAAACATTATTTCACTTCCACTTGTGAATGTCATCGCTGGTTCTGTTTACTTCGCCTAATTTACGCAGGCATACATAGATACGACATCTGATGATATATTCAGGATGTAGACAGTGGCGTACCGTGCGGTCAACGCATTGGAGGGGGGGGGCTCATGAGTTCTAGCAAATTGTGAGCATTTTGACCTTTGATTATAAGTTTCTATAAGACTTACATGCTTCTTATAAGTCTTTCAAAATGTGATTCGACTAATTTGCTAACTCTGTCGTCTCAGTTTTCTTTTCCTTTTTTTTCCATTCCTTTTCTTTCTGTTTTTTTTTGCGGAAGATTGGGTGGGGGGGGGGGGGCACGCTGCCCCCCGTGCCCCCCCCCGGAGTTACACCACTGAGGTGTAAGATCTCATTATTGTTCCCATTGATCTGTTTTACGTTGGCAAGTGTTGAAGTTTTAATAAACACATAAAGAAGAATCAAAGAATAGCAAACTAGTTAGAGGCAATCCCATATCCCCCATTCTTCATCTCACACTTCTTATACATGTTTCCGATGTCATCTGCAGCCTACCCCTACCAGAAAAAGCAAAATGTTGTCCACAGTGTGTTTACATTGTGACAAGTGTGAACACAATGTGGCACTATGTGAATTTGGCCCATTTTCACAGTGTGACACTATGATCATTGTGTGCTCTTAGAGGTCACACTGTGACAAACCTGTGTTTTTCTAGCCACTCTGTGGATTTGGCCCATTTTCTCAGAGTGACACTGTGATCACTGTGTGAACACACTGTGACGACATTGTGTTGTTTTCGGCAGGGACGTGTGGGTCAATTACGTGTAACTACCAACAGAGCAGTATAATGGAAACACGGCTTTGCAATTTGAGCTTTCAACTGCAAAATGTAAAGGTGTTATATTTTCTAGTAAATAGCACCCCACAATTATGTCGAGTATGGCTAAATACCCGACACAATTCCAAATTAATTCACCCAACTGAATTACGTCGAGTTTCGCCACTACAACTTGCTAGGTATATAACAGGTATTCATTCCTCCTGAACTTTAAGAAACTACACTTCAAAATCTACCCAATTCATCTTTGTATTTATACAATCCTTTCAGAATCAGTCTACAATATAATTATATAATTTCAAGTCAGGGAAAAACTGAAATATTAAAACTTGATACTCTTTACCTGAAAAGGATCTCTCTGTGGTGATATTGTGACTCCTCCTTTGAACCACTCATTTCCCTGATGACCACCCAATTGTTTGAGTTCTTGACTATCAGATGAATTAACCGTCCGCAACAGTATGCGGAAATCACCCACGTGTTCGCCTTTCATGTGGTAGTAAAAGCTGAAACATTTGCTGGTCGTTGTGGCTGCCATCATGGGTGATATGAGACGAGCGACATCACCCGGTTGACGAGGTGTTGAGGTCTCAATGTAAACGTAGTGACCTTAGACAGACATTTGAAGAAGAAATAGAAGCCAATCAGTTGAATAACTTCATGAGACAAACAAAAACAAGAAGACATAATGGAGATGAAACAGAAGACAATCAATCAACAAATTAACCTTTCAACTCCAAAATCTAACCATTTCATCATAACATTATAAAACAGACTTGACCCAAGTTACATCATCATCTGATCAGCCGTTAGTGGTAACGAGCTCTAATCAGACATGAGTGGGGCCTTGTGACCTTTGACATTTCAACTCTGAAATCTCATCAGTTCATCAGTGCCCCATAATACATACTTCACCCAAGTTGCATCGATATCCGATAAGCTAAAGTTATCGTGGTAAAGACACAAAGTATGGGGCCTCGTAACCTCTGACCTTTGACCTTTTAACTCTGGAATCTGATCAGTTCATTGGTGCCTTATAATACATACTTAATCAAGTTACATCAAAATGTAACACGCCGTTCTTAAGTTATCGTGGAAACGAACCCAAATCAGACATGTTTTAGGCCCTGCCATCTGTGACCTTTGACCTTTCAACTCCAAAATCTAATCAGTTCACTGTTGACTTACATACTTGGATCTAGTTACATCAAAATTCGATCAGCGGTTCTTAAGTTACTGCGGTAACAAGAACCGGCAAAGGACGGACGGACGGATCCGAAAACATAATGCCTCCGGCTCCCTTATGGTGCGGAGGCATAACAATGCAGGTGAGACATCATAGAAAATAGGAATTTGACTCTATAAATTGTACAATCTGACCACGTACACGACTGTTAACCAACGTGACACTTCCCATTAGACCGAAGGTCAGCCCGAAGGCCCGATATAATTCGTCGGCGGTCATCTGAACCGTCGTATCGCGATACGACAGTGCGAAACCCATTTCAGAGAAAATCGACTTCAAAGTTGACTATAATTGCCATTTGTTGTCCCAAGCCTTACAAGATTTTCATTGCTAGATGGTAGGAAAGACCAAGACAATTGCTTATCATTGATATCTTTATTTTTACACAGAACCAAGAATCAGAGAAAATATCGCAAAAGAGCTGCATGCTTGTAATTTCGGTTAAGGTTTGAGCGGTTTTCATTTTGCCTGTACTAACACGCCATGCGGAGTACAACAACGCTGACCGCATTTTCAATACGCGCGATCAGCAAACCGTCGTATCTCTCTTTCACGTGCAAAGTCAATGCAGCACAGATACGACAGTATCTGACCGCGTATTTGCATATTAAGTGCGCGCAATTGTTGTTTGCTGTGCTACAGTACACGTTTCCAATGGGATTTGCGCATTTCGTCGGCGTTCACCCGAACCGTCGTATCAGTCGATTTTGGTCAAAATATCGATTTTGAGATTTTTACAGAAAATGAAAATGCAAGTCCTACTCTATATTATATGGTTAAATTTCTGCGCAGCAATTTATTTTATTTTCTGAGATAATGTGAGGAAAACGGCAAATTGAATGAAATCAGCTCAAATCGTTCACAGTGTGAAAATTAGTATAAATAAACACCTGTCATAGAACCTTCGGGTAGAATACGTAGTTTTGGTGAAAATCTGGACATTTAAACTTTAATATTTACACAGTGACGTTCACGTGCACGGGCCGTTCCGTTAGTTCCAAAATTGTCCGATCAGCCGTTAGCCGAAGGTCGCGCCGAGTTTAGCCGTTTAACTAATCAGAGTGCTCCGCTGGTCATGCGAACGTACACATAACTGTGATCCCCCAATTTGAGCAAAATTTAAATTCGCGGAAAGAACAATGTTCTTGAAGCATATCGTTATTAGTTTTTCTCATAAAACAACAAATTCATGACAGTATGGATCTCAAACTTTCAACACACCATTTGTAAGTGCTAAACTACCGTTTGGTATTAATAATGAAGGGAAGTGATGGACTTGCAAATCCTGGAATCAATCTTTAAGCCTTCATATGCAATGCACAGTGTTGACCGAGTGCAGAATTGTTGTCGAGACAGTTGGTTCATCCCGACAATTATTGTATTACTTCACATTGCGTCGTGTCACTGTGCCTATGCAGAGGCCGTTAACTGTATGTCGTGTGCCCGTTCAAAGGCCGCTAATATAATACATAATGAATACAATTAACGGCCGTGGTACAGGTACACGACATACAGTTAACGGCCTCTGCATAGGCACACCACGATTGGTCAAAACTTAGCTGCGGATCGTCTCTGTTACATTTTCACGCAATTATGAGCCCCAACCCTACAGATTAGAATAAATAAGAGTGAGGAATGACAGGATTATAGTTTGATTAAAGATAGAGTTCGGATTTGCAGAAAATGACAAAATGAATGATATCAGCCTAAATCGTTCACAAAATGAAGATTAGTATAAATAAACACCTAGTGTCATAGAACCATTGGGTAGAATACGTAATTTTGTTGAAAATTTGGACGGTTGAATTACAAAATTTGGAAAGCGACGAGCACATTCCGTTAGTTAATTGTCTGATCGGCCGCTAGCCGAAGGTCACGCAGAGTTCAACCGTTAAAACCAGAGCAGTGTACGTAGTGGCCCACTGCCCGTCAGCTGGTCATGCGTACCGTGTTCTGCAATTTGAGCAAAATTTAAACTCACGGAAAGAACACTATTCTGGTAGCATATCGTTATTAGTTTTTCTAATAAAACAATAAGTTCGTGACGTATAGATCTCAGACTTTCAACACAACATTTGTAAGAACTTTACTACCGTTTGGTTATCATAATAAAGGGAAGTGATGGACTTTCAAATCCTGAAATCTACTAAAGGTGAAAGTGACGGTGGCACGACACCATAAATCAGTATAAGTGAACGATGACCAAATATGGCTTATTTACTATACTATAATTATGTCCCCGTTTGTGTCATACGGTAGTTGTCATGATCAGTGTATGTACATAAAATTACTGTATCAACAAGTTTCTCTCAGCCTCCCAGTGTAGGGCCCCCCTCCATACAAAAATAAAAAATCCGTTTGTCAAATTTTCCGTTTTCGGCGGTCACCTCCTATTCCATCATTAAAATGACGGGAATTTTACTGGTTTTTTTTGTAAGAAATATACACTCAGGGCTACGCAAAGAAATAAACATATTCCAAACATTTGTCCAGGACTGTAATAACCCATACCGTCTTACTGTAAGACACTCGAGCAATCACGCTTTTCTGATGTTCTTTTGTATGGTTATGACTCTATGAGATACGATGCAGTAAGCCAATTTGAGCAATTTCTGTTGTTAGAAGATTGGTCCAATGACTGAGAGTATCAGAAAATTATGACCGCAACTCCTTGATTTTACTTGCGTCATACTTGGACCTTGACCTTTGGATTCGGGATGCTAAAAACATCGTTCACTACCCCCCCCCGCGTTGAACGAGTTTTCGGCTGCGGCCGTGACCGAAAAATATGGACCTTTGATCAAGAATATCAAAGTTTCGTCACTGCAACCCCCCCCCCACCCCGGCTGAGCAGGTTCGGCGTCGCGGACTGTCCGGGGAAAAAAAATTGCCAAGGGATTTGGCGCGGATGAAATTGCCTCCCCTGACAACGTACGCCAGGTACGCCACTGTCTTTTGATCTTTATCTGCACAGGGTCGTCATGATCTTGCACAGTGCAAATTACAACTACCGATTTGGCTTGTCCTCCTGTGTTGTTTTCAATGCGGAGGGAAGTAAGGTATGACAGGCAAAAAAAAAAAGGGGGGGGGCTCCGGAACGGACCGATAAGCAAAAAAGGAGCTTCGCCACGCGGCAATTAACATCAAAATGTCTGGAACGATGGATTCTACGTGTAAATCGGAATAGGCTTCACGACTGAAAATATTAGGTAGGGTAAGGGCGGCGTGCGACGAACTATTTCGTTGGGGGGGGGGGGAGCAAAGTCCAAAAAGGGCACTTCATGTCAAAAGGGATTGGGCGCACTCACATATTTTTCACCCCAGATTACGTTTTGATTGAAGTAGGTTTTTCGCGGTAATGTAACTTAAGCAACCTTTTTAAAGGCATTTCTGATTGCGAAAAACCTGAAATATATATCTTACTCGCGAAGCGAGCGGTTTGGGAAAACTAGAAATTTTAATTTGCAGAATTCGCTTTGTGGTCTATTCTGGCGCTAATTTCAACGCTGAATTTTTTGATTTGTAGCAAAACCTTTTTGAAGGGGATTTATTATCAAAACATGAAATAAATATATATCTATTCCGCGAGCGAGCGTAGCGAGCAAGCGGTTTGGGAAAATTTGGAAATTTTAGGTTGTGAAATTTGCTTTGTGGTCTATTCTGGGGCTAACTACAACTCTGAATTTTTTGAATTATAGCAAAACCCTTTTGAAGGGGATTTTATTATCAAAATATGAAATAAATATATATCTTCCGCGAGCAAGCGTAGCGAGCGAGCGCTTTGGGAAAATTTGGAAATTTTTGGTTGTAAAATTCGCTTTGTGGTCTATTCTGGGGCTAATTACATCTCTGAAGTACCCCATCTGCACGATAGTGCATCTAAATATACTTCATAAGTTATACAGTCATGAGGCACATTGTAAAATACACAAAGTTCCGTTACAGAAAAAGGGACATTCTTCTCCTTAATAAATGATTTTCTTTGTTGAAGAGAAGAAAAGGCGACCGTGGGATAGTTTTCTCACGAAAGACACCTCTTATCGCTTCAAAAGCACATAATGTTATCACGATAAAAGATGGAAAGGGCCCAATTTTTGCCAACCCCAGGGCACTAAGGTGAGAGGCCAAATGCCCCTTTTTAGTACATAATGTGCCTCTTCGTTGAACAAAGTATTCTCTTTACGACGTATCCCGAAAGGGGCAAAAATACATTGAACATAAAAACAATAACACAAATAAAAGGAAATCACCTAATTCAGTGACGACAGTGCCTATAATTTCAAAACAAATTTCACCTCACTCAGTATGGGCAGGGGCCTAAAAACCAAGAGAAGGGACATTTAACTTAGAGAAAAATGTAGTGAAATGGGGGTAGGGGTAGTGGGGCAAACAGTATAGGAGGGCCTGATTTTGCTACCCCATGAGGGCATTAAGATGAGATGCCAAATGCCTTTTTTTTGCGCACAAAATGTCCGTTGAACATAATTCCCCGGCATAATTTACCCAATTATGTCTTCTTTGTACTGTATACATGCCCCTTCAGGGGCAAAAAAGAAGGAAAATTGAATGAAATAAGAAGAAAATATAAGTATAACAATATATCATATGATAGATCACAAAAGAGAATCACCTTCAGGAACCAAAATGCGTAGATTAAAAAAACAGTGTGTCTTCAAAAAGGGCACATTTCATTTGGAAAAATGGGCATTTTTTCCTATCGGAAATTGGGGGGGGGGCAAGTGCCCCCCTGCCCCCTCCCGGTTCCGCCGCCCCTGGGGGGAGGGGTGGCGCCAGACCCGCGGCACATACATCATGCATATTGAGTGTCCCCCCCGTCCGCCTTTGTCACCATGAAAACCGTAACAAAATAAGAGTTTTTCGGTGTAAATCTCGTACCTGCACCTGTGCCATATGTATGGTCCACGTCCGGCCCTGTGCCTTCTGACGGTGTTGGCCCACCGAACCATGTCCAATCAAAATCGTCTGTTGTTGCCTGCGTAAAGTTGCACAAATTTTCCGCCTCGCCTTCGAAGTTGCAATTCAGCGTGGTTAGTGGTGGCGTATTATTGGACTGGGCCGTACCTGTGGAGTAAAAAAACCAGTTACGAAACTGAATGACTGGATTGTACCATGGACCTACCGAGCGCGGAAGACCACTGCATGTGACGCATGCGACAAACACTTTAATACCCCTTCATTTAGGTGTCACAAATAATAAACTTATGGCGTACTAGACGCATTTCGAATTTCTAAGTTTCATTGAAGAAAAATCGTTCAATAATACATTAAACAAAAATTGAAGGAAACGTAATTCCTACCCCCCCCCGGGGGGGGGGGCACTGTCATTACAAGGTGTACAAAATGCGCGTGTATGGACTTTCAAAATGGAACCTAAACAAGTAAGTATCTGCCGATCTCAGAATACCCTAAACTTTGGCTAAACAAGTACTGTAATTATCGGCGATCTCAGAAAACACTAAACAAGTATTCAACTTTGAAAAGATACCTATTTAAAGTAAACCTCTTGTTAAAAGTTTACCCTTTTTCCAGATTTTGGTTATTTCGATACCCTTTTTACTGTACACACGTACATCGTCCGACCGTGAAAAACAACCGTTTTTACGTGTTTTTTCACACGCGCATGGTGTACACGGGTGCCCCCGGCCCTAAACGCGCTAGCCTTGCGTCGGGAAAAGCCTTCCACATGCTAGTCTGGCTTCCAGACGTTTCGATTAATCCACCCTATATTGATAAGGAAACTGTTATCCTCGTTTATAGTATCTAATGTCCTCAGTCAACTGTTCTGACTCAAACTGGTCTCTGCCGTCACAGGGGGGTGTGTGTGCGGGTGCTTCGCACCCGCACTGCTTCTCGAAGGGAGAAAAAGTCGCAGGGTCTGGGACCGAGACTATCCACATGCGTACAGCAAAACTATAATACATAACAAAACAAAAGAAGTCCATGATACAAATATGCATGCATTAAAAGACACAAATGTATGGTTACAAATTTATGTGATAAACTATTTTAAAGGTCCACTATCAAGGGTCAACTAAACCACAAAGAAGATCTACTATTACTTTTGCTATTACTAGTACTCCTCCTTTCGCCCTCTTCGTTCTCCTACCTCTGCTACTACTACGACCACCATCACGAGGCACATTAACCAGCAGTGCCACCACCACCTTCACCATCACCACCACCACCATCTTCACCACCACCACCTTCACCACCACTACCACCACCACCACCACCACTACCACCACCTTCACCACCAACCACCACCAACCACCACCACCACCAACACCACCACCACCACCACCACCACCACCGCCGCCAGCCGCCATCACCACCACCACCACCACCACCACCACCGCCATCACCACCACGGCCGCCGCCCACTACCACCACCAATGGCGTAGGCTGGTTTGGGCATGGGGAGGTGCACATCTTGGGGAGGTGCCAGTGGCATTGGAGGTGCCAGTGGCAGTGGCATACCGTGGGTCAACTCATTGAGGTAGCTCCCAGCTGCCCCCCCCCAATTATATTTTCAGATGGTGGATTTTTATCACTGCGTGTACGCCAAGCGTATATGGCTAATTTGGCAATGTAACAAATTTAAATAATTTTGTTATAAATTTGGTCATTATATTTTGCATGTAGGTCATAATTGGTTAAAAAGGAATTCCGTGAGCGAGCGTAGCGAGCGAGCGGTTTTGAAAAAAAATAAAATCTCAGGATAAAAAACGCATTTTGTGGTATATTCTTTCAAAATAATTCCAAATAATTTATACTGCATGATAGATACTAAATAGTATCTATGCTGCAATGTGAGCACAAACTGAATTATGCAGTGGCGTACAGTGGGCCAACTTCTCCTTTACACGGTATACTGCAATGAAAATGTATGTTTGTCCACAGGAGAATAATTACATATTTGTCACAAGTGGTTAAAAGGCGATGAAAAAAAATTCCTTTACAATACTTTGAAATAATTTATACTGAAGTGTGCACGCAAAATAAAGTGTTGCATAACCCCTCTGTCCAGTTTGACATTTAATTTTACAAGAATACAGAATGGCATATAAGCAAAATATGTGCCATGTGTGTAAATTTTCAAGGAGGAATTTCCACAACGTTTGATTTTCAGGAGGGAATGTAACTATTGCTGGTTCTAAGTAAATTAGGGAGGCAGTCATGCGAGCGAGCGCAGCGAGCGAGCAGATTGAAAGAGAAAATACTTTCTTTCGGGGGAAAAGGGAGAAGAAAAACTGCTCTTAGTAAACGTATTCCGCCATGCATTCTGGTTCAAGATAGATGGGTCAACTTATATAGTATTTTTTTTTTGAGGATGAAAAGAAAAATTGAACCCAATTTTTTTCCCGACCAGACGAGCAAGCATTCATAATTATACTTCGTCCTTTTAATTATTTACGCAGTGGGACAGATGGAGTATGCTAAGTGAGATAAGCAGCGAGCATTATATGTCACAAAAGAAATATCTAAATTTATAGTCTGGAACATTTCAGTGATTAATAAGCAAAGCAATCCAATCAACGATGAAATTATGGTACACTCTGCAATTCCAGCTCGGTTCGCCTTACTTTTCTTGTTCTTCTTTTCTTTCTTTTTTCCTTTCTTATGTTTTTGTTTTTTTTTGCTGGCCGATCGTAGTTACGCCACTGGTAAGTGCACATCTTAGGTGGAACTAAAGTCGAGAAAATCAGGCGTTGGAGCAGAAAAGGTGGTGCAAATTTCTTTTTGCTTGCCAGGGGCAGAACTCCTCTGCTTCAGCGAGGAAGGGGGGGGGGGTGCACGTGCACCCGGTGCACCCCCAGCCTACACCCTCGTTGTTTTTTTGTTTTGTTTTGTTTTATTTTTTATTTCTTATATTTTATTTTTTTTCTTTTATTTCTTTTTTTCTTTTTCTTTTTCTTTTTGCTTATTAGGGCGGAAATTCCTATGGCTGGCGGGGGGGGGGGATGCACGTGCACCCAGTGCATCCCCCCAGCCTACGCCTTTGACCACCACCACTGCCGCCGCCGCCATCACCACCACCGCCACCATCACCACCACCATTACCACCACCACCACCTCCACTTAACTTCTAACTTTCATCCACTACTAGTACAAATACTATAGTTACAACCATGAAGCTAGAAATCTCATACTACCTCCTTGACTACAACTCAGTGGCGAACTTTTATTCACCGAGCTGTCGAGGCTGCTGTTGTTCATGGAGATCGGTTTGTATGTTGAACCTCTAGGCTTTTGTAAAGGTCGCACAGGGTCATGGACTTTTTGCCCCTCGAATTCATCAAAAATGTCCACACTCAACCCGATCAGGCTGTAATAATTCAATTATAGCGCAACGACTTTACCGTTGGGTGTACTTCGTTATCTCCGACTTGTATACTAATTAATTCTGAGGTTTTTATTTGTATATTACGTTTCTGTGTCTGCAAGTCATTGTAATTTATTTTGGGGACAAAAACGCAAAGCGATTGTCTAAGAAGCCAGACTACAGCAGAATTACGATGGGCCAAACCTAGTTTACAGGCATAAACCCTTGTCCGTCGTGCTACGCAAATCAGGGTCTGAACAATCTGTGCTGCAGACTACTTCTTCCATAGACCCTGTGTTATAGCTGCTTCGTGGCACGTGCCCTAGTCAACAAGATTAGTCTTGGCGCAAGGCGCTGAGAAATTGTAGTGCCAAAATAGAGTCTGTGCCTGCAGACTAGGCCAAACCTCCAACACATGCATTCGCTCCTGTCTTCCCATTTTTCTTGTTCTGTAACGTGTACCGCAATTGTTTTCAAGATGTCGAATGGGCAAAACAATGGTTGATCGATACATGATCTGGAAACTGTGACTCTGATCGAGAGGTTAAAACAGCTCGGCTTATTCCCAGGAGGGTACATGACCCGCTTGACTTGAGCCATGTACGATTTTCAACGTGGGGGTCACGCCTGTACCAGCGTACAACCTTGTACGAGCTTGTACACAAAAGAGCTCGCAGCGAAATTGCCACTTCAGTTTGTGGGGCGTACACTGCACACACAAACATAAATCATGTCAAATGTTTCCTCGGAATACATCTTGAACCGTTATGACCCGTCCAGAAAAAAACAATACATAAGAACGTGGCGTTGATAATGTTATTTCTATTTTTGTATTTGTCTTCATTGACTTGTTTGTGGTTAGATACGAATCAAAAATCAATACAGTGTAAACAACAAAGTTTCCAGTTTTCAAAAATCTAGCCTGCATGATCATACATGTTATCAGTGTCTCGACTGTGGTGTAAAAACGAAGCTCTAAAAAGTTTATCCAACCGATTATAAATCTTTGAAATTATGAAAAATGATGAGTGACTAGTTTTACCGTACACACGCTATAGACTGTATTGTTAGAATAAACCGCCCGATCGACGGCGATGATTATAAAAGTGACATTCATTTATTGATAATAGTATTTGTGGCTGTTTATTTATCATTATACAGCCGAGACAACAAGTTCTACCATTTCTTTTTATTAAATCGATTGATCATGATATCGTCAACAACAATAATAATATGATATCTTGGAAATTCGGCTATATTTGGAGTTACACTCATGGCATTGTTGGATTTTCTACCTTCTAACCTCAACGATGACAATAACCTACTGGATGATCTGGATCCAATGGGGTATTAGGTTGGGATATATTGGGTTGTTTTGAATAAATTTAAATTGAAATGAATAGATCTAAATTTGCGTTCAAGCAATGCATTGTGAGCAGTTATCTTACTGAGGTCATTGTGTTCTTTAATATTTCGAAATATGGTCTTATGTTTTTTCTGCTTTAAAATACAGTCTGTTTACTCGTATAAGTACTTGTATATTATTGTGTATTTTGCATTTATCTCTACAAAAGAAACAGGTATTCCCATCTCACTCGATGCACGGCTGACATATTAATAGTGGTATTTTTATATTCAAGACATGCTTGGTGTTTTCTTTCTTTGGCCCTGGTATGTATGCCGTTAATGTATCATTTCATGTATTATTATTCTCAGGGCTGTAGTCATTTTCTGGAGGGGCGTACTTTTCAAGCCACCATGCTTATGACTGCCCCCTCCCATGCAATGATTACCAGTATTATGTTTCTCGGAATTTAACATAATCTGATGATTATTGTTGATGTATTGTATAATGTTTATTACTGCATGGAAATAAAATAATCAATCAATCAATTTACGGCAAATTATTGAAATAATAGAATACTACGAAGTCACTTTTTACGCAGTGATAAGGATCAGTACATTCATAACTTTTGTTTTAGTCGCTTTAATGTTATTTCTTTGCTGTTGAAATTTGTAATCGTACTTATGTTATGTGCATATAAACGCAATGAATTTCCCTTTGCACCAATTAAAAAATGGATTGAATTGAAAATAATTCTGGCATTGATATATTTTCAAGTTTTATACACGGAAGGAATTGAAAATTTAAGATCCATCTAAACAAAGTTAAGGGGTACTTTAAACAATACATATACGACGTGTATTTATCAAAACCTGAAATGAAAATCTTCAAACTTTACTTATAATCATAGTATTTTTCCTCGGAGATTAACCCTATCACATCACAACAATTTCAAAATGCATACAACGGTTAGAATAAAAGTACCGCAAGTCTATTGTCATTATTGAAAATACAGTATTATGCAGTGCATTCGTTGCCAAAAGGGCTGCAAGGGCATACATGTTAGAGCAAACTAGGACTTACTGATTTGATATAAGACCTGCATTTCAACAAAAATGACGAGTAAAGAACACGATTTCATTCAAAGAGTGATCAAATCGTAGAACAGCCTCTCATCTAGACTAGAGTTGTTTTATCTAATCTATTGAAATTCATAGCTAAGCCTCAATGGCCACCGGAAAACTGAAGTAATAACTTTCCACATCTTGAAATTATGTACTCGAAAAAATGAGTTTCCAACTTTCAGCCCTTGGATAAACCTCACTGGGTATATAGGCCGACTGACTGCACTGCAAAAACAGTGGTGTTGAAGTTACGCCAGTTGGTGTTGTGAGAGGACCGCACCAAACATTTTTACACCGGTGTTAAATTTATGTTTGTTCAACACTCATTGGTGTTAGATCAACACCCATTGGTGTTATTATAGCACATTCTGTTTGTTATAATATTAACAATATTTGGTGTTATAGTCAAACTCCATGGGTGCGGTCCTCTCAAAACACCGACTGGTGTTGTTTTTGACACCATAGTTTTTACAGTGTGGTTCATTATAAATCTCGTGATTTCCTGGGCGTCTTCCAGTGAAAAAATATACATGAATCCCTTTCAATTTCGAACGAAACGTCTGATTGTGCATGGTCTGATCACGGAAGGGGGCGTTTCCCCGAGAAGCATGTTGCCTGCTTTCGTAGTCCGTACAGTGAGTGTATACACAGTGTCCTGTTACAAACAGCGATATAGGGCGCACGCATACCGAGGTAGGCCATACGAAGTTACAAGTGCATGCAAAATAAGGTCTATGACTTTATCGGTCATATTTTGAAGAAATATATATTGCCTGAGGACTACAATTTCTACAGCATACGAAAAAGTTGGAGAATTGAACTTTCTAACATTTTAATGTTTTTTTTTCTTCTTCTTCAAGTTTTCGTATAAAATAACGATAGTCGATACCTTTCAGGAGTGATATTTAGACATTTAGTGGACGACATGGGTGCACGGGTGGTTAAAGGTAAATGACATGATTGGGGTAGTCCTCAACTTGGGCTGAAACTACTCTAGAATCAAGTAAACTATGCAAGAATTCTCCTGTGAAAATCTTGGAGTCAAACGTTGACTCAACTAATGTCAATATCACTCGTGGCAGGCTCTATGAGGCTCTCTTTGGGGCTTATTTTTATCGTGCCCCGATAGAATTAGTGTTTATGCTTGATTCTCCTTAAGTAAACAAATTAGAGACAAAATCCTTCTAGCTGGTATATCCATTCTAGCTGGTGTATTGTATATATTTCAACTCATTTGGTTCTTGAGGCATTTTCAAGTGTTCCCGATCATGTCACTGATATTTAATTCTGAATCAATGTTTTGTTTTGTCTTGTTTTTATTTGATGCTGGCATTATACATCGTTGTCAGACTTTGGGGCGTACACCACCACAGGCACTTGCTCTTTGGGTTTACGCCTTCTTCTGCTCAAGTCCATTATGTAATTGCTATATTGTATTTCTTTTGCTTATACTTGTTCAATTTGTATATGTGAAATTAAGAAAATAAGTATGTTTACATTCAATCGAACACTGGGGACGCTTGACCCACCAAATAAAAGTTGATCATGGTACAGAGAGGCATACGCGTACACAGGGGGGTGTTTGGGGTGTTCAAACACCCCCCTTTTGCCGAAGGGGGTGTTAACACCCCCAAACACCCTCCTTTTCACCCGTAAATCACGCCCACTTTTTTCACGATTATCACCCCCCTTTTTCGTCAAGGGGGGGGGGTTTGATAAATGTTGAAAATATGAGTTGATTTTGTGAGGGATTTATTGTGAAAAATAATTTCATCAACACCTCGCCCCCCCCCCCCCCGCTGAGGCGAGTTTTTCGCGAGTTTGACGTGACTGATAAAAATTTTAAACTCTTGGATTTGGAAAAAAATACGTCCCAACCACCCTCCCCCCGCTTTCGGAGCGAGCTTTCGAAGGTTGGTGATGACCCGGGAAATATTTGGACCTTGGATTTGAAAAAAAAAAAATGTGTCACACACCCATCCGCCCCCCCCCGCCCCCCCCTTGAGGCGAGTTTCGGAGGTTGAGTGTAGACGTGAAAAATTTTTGGACCATTGGATTATGGGGGAAAAAAATCCGTCACTACCCCACCCCCCCCCCGAGCCCCCGCCTGAGCGAGTTTTCGGAGGTTTGTGTGACCGGAAAAAATTTTGGACCTTGGATTTGGCGGCGGAAAAACACCCCCTTGGAAAAATCCTGCGTACGCCTATGCAGAGAGAGAGGCTATTATTGTTAAATTTTCGTTTATGACCCCCCCTAATGATATGGTTCATTACGCCACGGTTTTGATATAAAATGAATGTTACATACGAAGGATTCCTCATGCATCAAAACTCTTGACACCACATAAGAAGGCTTGTGACAAAATGAAATAAGGCGTATAACGCCCACAAAATTGTGATAAGCCTACCACTTTACACACAAGCATGAAAATACACCCACAATTTATGTATATAATCGACCACAAATATGTTGTGGTCTGTCAGTCTTGTAATAACACAATGACAAAACATTCTCTAGCTACAAATAAGGCGACATCCACAAAACATCCTATCACAAGATTTTTTTTGAAACATTCGGGAGTATCTCCTGAACAGTCAAAGTCTACCATGTTACGTAACCGTTTCATGCTTCAACTCTCTCGATACTACTGGAAACAAAATGCAATGATAGATTTCACATGTGATATTTTGAATGTGGTAATGAAAGGGTAAAGAAATGAAGGTAAAATTTAATAAAACAAATAAAACAATGATAACATTCTAACAACACGCAAAATTACGGAGGGTTATCAGTCTTACAAGGAAGTCCTCAACTTGGGCTGAAACTACTCTAGAATCAAGT
>JZLH01S0440091.1:0-10888 GCA_001188425.1 Eucidaris tribuloides
CAATAATAATAATAATAATAATAATAATAATAATAATAATAATAATAATAATAATAATAATAATAATAATAATAATAATAATAATAATAATAATAATAATAATAATAATAATAATAATAATAATAATAATTGGATCTTAATTGTGTGCTTTTCACCACAGTATCATAGTGTTTACACATTATTATTCTGCTCATTCTCTACTCCCTTGGGAGCATTCCAGCCAGTCGCCATTTTACAGGCGTCCACATGCTAATCATTCAACATAAACGTTCCCATTGTGTTGTTATTGTTATTGTGTTTTCGGGCGCTTCAGTGGCACTAGAGACTATTTGCGCAATAAACATTCCCATCCTACCAGGTATCCATTTACACACCTGGGTAGAGAGCAGCGATGTGGATAAAATGCCTTGTCGAAGGGCAAACATGTCCGGCGGTAGCTGGGCTCGATCCTACTACCCTTTGTGTGGGAGATGGGCATTCTAACGCTCGGCCACGACATTTATTCATTTACTTACTCAATGACTGATTATTATGGGTATTCTATGTATGTCTCTGTGATGAAAGCCACAGTTTAACATTGACCACAGTTAAAAATATCCGAGCTCCATAATCCTCCATGCTCTTTGATCAGGTCTAAAAATTGAAGCCCTGAAAAATTGTACTTCAAATTGATCATTAGGTGCTTAAAAAGAGTGAAAATCTAGAGTATCCAATGTGAGCCTTCTCTAGCCTTGGATCTAATTTCGCTCCATAAACAACCTACTATGTTACAGGTCTGACTGATTTATACTCCACAGGAGCACTAACTGTTTATCCATGCATACCATGCCAGTGGCACCATAACATTCCAAACTCTTGTTTGCTAGGAAGTTTATTTGTCCATTTAAGCACTATTATGTAGCTCAGATATCAAAGTTTGACAGTTTTTTAAATTGATGTTCCACATTGTTAGCCTATATCTTTAATTTATGTAAAACAACAGTAAATTGCACTTTCCAGTAATGATTTATTTCTGTCCCTTTCTTTGGTTAGGATTACGATAGATTGTTAATTACTACCTGGGGTCATGACCCCGGTATAGTTAGCACATCCAACGCTCTCCTGACAATCAATGATGCCCTGGCTCACTCTGCTGTACTCATACAGGTAAGTATTGTTGTTAACATTAGTCTTTTTTAGTTATGTTGGGTAAGTGTTTGAGAAAGATTGCCATAAAGGTCTCCATGGTCATGGAAAAAGTAAAAACCAGAAGAGTCATGTAAAAGTCTCGGAAAATAATTTTTCTTTAAATTTCTTGTGTGTGTTCGTTGTGTGTTCAACTGTTAAAGTGTTAAAGTTAAAGTGTAAACTGTTATTGTGTAAAAAAAGTCATGGATTTTTTTTTATAGATTTTACCATGGAAAAGTCATGGAAAAGTCATGGAATTTATTTTCCAGTAAGGTGCAGCAAGGACTGATTTCCAAATGACAAGCTTTTGTAGATACAATTGTAATTGTATTCACACAACAATTTGTCTGCTTCTTTGCTTGTATGGTGATCACATCTTGTGTTCTTATTTTTCTTTCATACAGGCCCATGGCTGGTTAACAGATGGAGACAGTATATGTATACCATTCCCCCTCCAAGACAACTCAACAAATGGTATAGTTTATTAAATAAACTGTTCCCTTTATGGGAAATAGGCGGTGTTTTCTGTAGTTTTTGCATCTTTATGCTTTTCATGACTAGCTCTATGACTTGTGGCAACTGTGCATTGCTCACAAGGATTTCCGACACATCTAAAGAGGAAAAGATTAAAAGCGAATGTATTTTCTATTTACTTGTGATTCCAAATTTGCAAATTTGAAATATATTTTAATAAATCACTACATGCTATCTTATTTTTACATTCTACATGTATTATATTACACAGCAATAATTCTTTCATTCAATTAATTGATTAATTCATTTATTTATGTATGTATTATTTATTTGTTTAGAAGTTTATTTTCTCATAGCTATTCATTTGTAGTCTGAGGTAAATCTGTACTTACTGTAATAAGAACAAAAAGAACCAAAAAAAATGATGTTGGTAAAATTTTTACAAATATGTAATGAATAAATCTTGTGAACTCATTTGGAACATTCCCAGAATATACTCTGACTCAATGATTCCTCATCTAGCATCATGTCCTGGATATCAGCGATTGATTATTGTTAATTTGGTTTGTTTCTTAGGCATGATATTTTTGTCATTAAAAATTTAACTTACGTCATCTAATGTGCTTATGTACATCAAGTTCAGAATTCAAATTATTTACGTGTTGATCTCATTCCTGGTAGATATTTTGTATCAACATGAACCATAACATGAGCTTTGGTATTTCATTACATCCAAATTTGAGAATGAATTACTCCACTAAAAGCAATGTTGTTCTTAAGAAAGGTGTCACTAATGAACCCTGCCACAAACTGTGTATTTGATTAATCTGTTAATTTTGTTATGATTACCATTTCCCGTAAAGTAAACTATGTGTCTCGATATGATATGAAAAATCATACATTTTTTAAAGGTTATACACATAACTACAAAACAATCCAGTCTCCTGTGCACGCGCTTGGATTTTAGCCCAGCAACCAAAGTATTAACTCTGTTTTTTTCTTGATTAGGAAAATTAACAAGAAGCGCCATGCACAACCATGAAACCATCAAGAAGCTGGAAAGAGAGATCGACCTCCGCCATTCTTGCGGCTACATTACACTCCTCAAATCTGGACGACTCTCATCTCGACCATCGTTGCCAAGCAATGGCGACGCCCACAGCCAGACGACCGAGTCGCAGCTGAGTAGTGCCGCGGATGATGATGTCACGTTAGAGACGAATGCGGTACCCAGCGTTCAGATCAACGACGGCCACTCCATGGACATTCAGACGGCCAAGGACTCGATGCAACTGCATCTTGACCCACAGATGCATGATGGGATTGGCGTTGGAGGCCAACTTGGATTGCAGGAGGAGGAGGAGTGTGAGTCCGATTGGATGCTCCTGGATCTCAGCTTCGGCATCCCGTTGTTTGATGAGAACGTGAATAAGGACGTCTGCCATCGCATGGCAGAGAAACGTCTGTGTCAGAGGAAGAGTTTAGGACAGCTCCTTCACTCCAGCCGGAAACTCTCCCTGCAGCTCCTTAACTTTATTGCCAGACAGCAGGTATGTGTAACCATGTGTCTCTTTTTTCCGAAGTTTTTTTTTTATTGTCCCAGATTTTTTCACATGGGGAACTTGTTCTAAACTTTGAGAGGTGAGATATCTATATCTGTAAAAAGCCTGCTTTCTGTAATAGCTTCATTATAATACCAAATTTTTGTTGTACCACATTTTGATACAGAGTTATATTAATTTATATATTGCAAAGTATTGAGACCTAAGTAATTATTCTTTAAAAAAAAACAGGGTTGAAATTACCCACTCCTGCCACTAAATTACCCATTCCTAACTAGGAACCAACATAGGTAAATTTATGAGTTTGAAAGTTTATATGAGTATTGGAAACAGTTGTGTCACTTTCATATATTCTTGTGAAAAGTGCAATGGATATGAAGGATATCTTTCTAAAATTATGTATTGTACTGTTCCAATTATCAAAAATATACCCCCATATCAATTTGGATAATTGTGAGATTTTTAATGATTCTCCTTCAGACATCTGTTGCTTAGTTTATGACAGTGCAACAAGTTCCCCTATTGGGTGTATCAGGTCACATAATGTTGTTCACTGTACACCAACTTACTCATATTTAAGTGAGAATTCCAGGCTTATAAACTGCTTTTAATAGAAGTAAAAAACAACCCAGTGAAACACATGAGTGAAAGTTTGAGAAAAATCGGACACATAAGAATGAAGATGCAAGTTTTTGAAAATTCAAAAATTCCAATACAAAATTGGCAATGCTATGACATTCACTGTAAGCAACCTTCTATATATGTTTTATACAAAATATCAACTAAATTGTAATTTTTTTGAAGGTGTTTGTCTAGGTTACTTTACTTGGGAAATCATGTAAAAATGTGGTAATGTGAACATAAGTGGAGTATGGAAATTAGGAAAATATTTCTTAAGAGAAAATAAACTTTAGGAACAGTTCGTGAACAAATCAAATTGTCTGTTGCTCATATAAAGCGTACAATGTCACCAATTTCTGATGAACAAACCAAAAACACGAACACTATGTTTGTTCTTCATTATTTCTTGACCTATTCTGATAAGCTTTGGTGGAGTTTTCAAATTTCTACATGGAATAAACCAGTGTTGCATTACAAACCGACATGTATCACATAGAAACATCATATCTTCTGCTTATATTCTTATGAGAGCATATGTGAGAAAATTTAACTTCACAAACACTACCACGTAGAAAGGTGTAAATTTTTAAAACTTGCATAGAAATTAATGTTGTAATTCATCAATTATGCAAATTCATGCAAGAATGACAAAAAAGCCCTTCCTTTTGTTGTCTTTTCAGGACATGCCTGTCGTGCCCGACTTGCCAGCCGATACCGGTCTGACCCCGTCCTCTTCTCAACGTAGCCTGTCCCCCTCTCTGCCCTACCCCACCAGGAATCTCCTCTTTGACCAGGGCAAACTGGACGTCTGGGACCCCACGTCACGGAGGTGAACCCCGACCCCCTCCCTCCATAGCCTGTCCCCCTCCCTGCTCTACCCCACCAGGAATCTCCTCTTTGACCAGGGCAAACTGGACGTCTGGGACCCTAAGTCTAGGAGGTGAAATCTGCCTGTGAAAATTTCATGCTGGTCAGACTACGGAGTGGTGCCAGGGTAATATTATAGGGGGCTCTGGAAACCTGTTCCACAGCCAAGCCATGGCTAACTGCAAGGCAACAAACCCAAAAAAGTTTGCAGGTCTGATGGTAACCTGGTTCACGGGCAAACAGCGCAGCAACAAGCAAAAAATACAAATTGATGTGATCATGCCGAGACGTCTTTGGCAGGGAATCTGTGGGGGGAAGGGCGGAAGGGGGGGGGGGGGCAAAATTCCCTAAAAACATTTAAAGTCCCCTGCTTTTTTCATTACTTTGAAAACCATAGGTACCCCCTCTGCCCTCTGCCTGTAAACATCAGATCTTACTTTTCCAGTGTGAATTATTCCTGCAAATGCATCATTACAATTTCAATCTCATCATTTCATTTGTAAAAATTTGGAGTAGATATAATTTTCTAATCCACTACTTAGTCAAAGCGTGACATGTCATTATTCTAGAGGTGTGTTATTTCAACAGCTCGTTTTTCTGATGGTTCGTTATTCTGAAGAATCAAATGCTACAAAGTTTGGATTAACAAGTCCTCAGGTACAGATGTACAGGAAATTCGTTTTTTTTTTTGGAATAACAAACCTTCAGAATATCGAACATCACCTAGTCAAAGATACTTAAGTAGGACATTAAATGATTAAATTACCAACATGATCTAGTAGGTGAAAAATGCCCATGAAGATTTCAAGATAATGTAAGCTTCTCGTATTACTTTTCCAGGGCAGTCTACTCCTGTAGAACAACCACTTCAGCACATATCTTTTTTTTCAAAGATAGTTTCCTGAACATGTTTACACCATTGTGAATGAGACAATAGTTGTATACAATAGACTGGAGCTTTTCCTTCTTCTTGTGCTGAAGATCCTGAAAGATTAGACTCATGTCATACCATTTTCAGAATAAGTACTTGTGAGATATGATAGCATTGTTGATACAGGTGTTTGTTAAAGGCAGGTGTATAGTATTGGTAAATGGTGAAAAATTGATTTTGTTGCTATTTTTATTTTTAGATAGACCTTTAATACCTATTAAAGAAAAGGTTCACCCTGACATCAAGTTGGTTTTAATAAAAGCAGAACAATGAGAGAAACATATTAACGAAGGTTTGACGAAAATCCGTCAAAGAATAACAGAGTTATGGGACTATAAAGTTTTAAATTTGTGACGTCACATGCGAGCAGCTCCCCATATGTCATGTGACATGAATTCCAAAAAAGGGCCGATTTCTCAGAAATTTGAAAATGATTTTTACCTGTGCATTCAATGTATTATCAGAAACATTATTTCATAAGGCTTCTATAAAAACAAAACCATTCAATTATCATGAACATTAAAAAAATGACAATTTATGGAATTTATAGTACATGGCATATGAGGAGCTGCTCGCATGTGACGTCACAAATTTAAAACTTTATAGTCCCATAACTCTGTTATTCCTGGGTGGATTTTCGCCAAACTTTCATTAATATGTTTCTCTAATTTTTCTGCTTTTATTAAAACCAACTTGTTGTCAGGGTGAACCTTGCCTTTAATGCCCTGAAAATCACACACTTTGAAATGCTTTTAATTTTGGGAAATTGATACAAACTAGAAATGATGGGGTTGAGGTGATGGTGGTTGAGGTGGGGGGGGGGGGAGTTGTGACAGTTTTGCTAAAGATATTATACATGTTGATAATTGTAAAAATCATGATATGTTGTCATTGTAAACAATTTTCACCAGGTTTTAAGGTTTTTTTCTGATGTCTGGTAATACATTACTGTGCTCTATGAAAGATTGATGAACTATTTATTACACTAACACACAACACCCCCTTTTGGCACATGACCACATGTCATCCCGGTATAGCTTCCTGTGTCAGCTGATTGAAGGGATTACTCCATCAAGTATCGAGTATCGACCAAAACTAAAATCTGGCTTCAAGATGATAAAAATCTGTTGATTGAAAGTTGGACACCCAGTTATTACCATTCCTGTCGTTATCATTTCCTCATTCTTTTTATTGAAGTAAGATGTATATTTCAATAACCAAGTCAGAGGTCATTTTACATGTAAGTTCTCTGGTTCCAGAAAGTATTGACCTCATATTTGACCCTTGACCCTTTACCACACTGCCATTCCTTGTGTAATTCAATACTTGTAATTTATACAAAATTGTAAATCAGAATATCAGTTCGAAGAATTCTAGACTTTAATGGGAAATGACTAGATTAGACACAGTTTTCAATTAAATTGTGGTAAATTGTAAAAAATGAAATTCTTTGCAATTATGTTTTTTAGGTACAGCTATATGATCTATTAATGCCCTGGAAATTGCTCTCTTTGAAACTCTCCCATTTTTGAGAAATTACTCAAAATGATTATTGTCAGGGGGCTTTTAACATTTTCCATGAGTAATGTACATACTGCTACTTGTTCTCCGATAATTTAAACACTACAATTTTTTTCACTAAAAACAATTTTCAGTGGGTTTGATGTTGTTTTTTGATGGCTGGTACAATTGACAAATTTTTGTCTGATCAACCAAAACTATACTAGGAAGTGAAGGACACAATGATTCTAGAATCAACTATACTGTTTAAAATTTCTGTCATGAAAATTTTGTGGTCCCAAACAGTTCCCTGTTGTTGTACAATCATTATCAGAAACTGCTGTGACATTCAAATTTGTTGTTCAGTTTTCTATGCGTTCCATTTCTATCAGGGTCATACTTTAATTCAGAACTGGTAACTGGTAAGGTATTACAGAGAAATTAGCACTGGCATTCGGGATGGGTTGAGAATGCCTTCTTATCTTTTAAGCCTCCATTCTGGCCTCAGTGGGAATGCCTCTAATCCATCACCATTCCCAGAACACCAGCTTAAAAGCCTATCCATTCTAGCCACGTTGGACATGCCCCAATTCCAGGATCATTCCCGGAATGCCAGCTTAAAGCCTATTGTTCCTTACACAATAGCACCTAGTATTGTCCATTAAATTTGCATATATAGCGGCAGTTGATGCGTGCATTCCAGGGCTATTCATTAGGACATGCCAGAATGCCCCATTTAATCCTCTCCCGGTGATGAAAAGAGGTTTAATTGGCCCATTCCCTACGAAGGCGGATTACCAGAGATTTTAATCACCCCATTCCCAATGCGTGGAGAATGCCGGAACAGGGCAGGCATGCGATCAGACACGCTAGTATTCTCAGAACAATCCAGCATGCCAGTGTAATTTCTCTGCCTTGCCTTAATGAATGTTTGTTTCTCTTGAGATGAGCAAATTCAAGACAAATCCTTCCAGCCTGAATATACACACTAGACTGTGTCTATATTGGTGTATGTTTCAACTCATTTGATTCTGTGAGGCACTTTTACTTCTACCAATCATATCACTGCCCTTTGATAAGCAAAAAAAGGGGGGGGGGAATGAGCGATTATAGACCCTTTTAAATTTCTCTCATATTTAAGACAAGTTGGCCTAGGGTATGAGAAAACCATAATCTACTTGAAGATCAAAAGCATTATATTCAAGGAATTCGGTTTCTCTTTGACCACATCTAAATTCAAATTTTAAATTAACTCTAGTAAGGTTATGGTTGAATTATTATTACATTATTTTGTCACTTTTGAAAAGTTTAGACATATCTTCTTCACAAGTACAGTACATTTTAAACCTTATCTAACAATACATTGCTGCTCCTACAAAAATATCTCTATTTAGTTAAAAATATATATATATATATATTATGAAAACAATTTTTTGAAGATATAGTTTATAAAAAAAATTAACACCTAATATTTTTATGATCTGTTAATAGCGGGTAAGTGGGATTTGGATTCCATTGTAATTTATTTTAGATACAATTGAATGTGTGCATCTGTTCTGTAATTACAAATCATGTTGATTGTTTAAACATTACTTTTTATCTCATCAAGGAATACTGTTTGTGCCAAAAGTGCTATTGTAGACCTGTGGATTTCTCAGTAGTTGAAGCACACTGCTTACAGATTAGCTGCATTCTGTACTTACTAATTGTTTGCCATTAAATAGGAAACTGAAAAAACTGACTTATTTAATTTGACAACATAAATAAATTGCCTGCCATACTCAAAACACAGCTGTGATATTTATAACTAACATTTTATTGTAAAAATAAAAACCTTATTTATTTTGAGATCCCTATTTCAAATCATATTACAGAGTTTGTGTCCTTGGGTAAGACACTTCATCTGCATTACCTCTCTCTACCCTGGAGTATAAATGGGTACCTGAGAGGACTTGCGAAAGCCATTTGTATGTGAGTTAGCTCCTGAGCGCCTAACAGGCAGCTGGGCTAGGAATACTCCCCAGGGAGTGGAGGTGGTGCACAAACGTGCAGGCTTGATATGGGTCCAATGATCAGGGGGTAATGTGTGAAGTTGTGTGAGACACTGTTTACACAGTGATAAACTATAAATCCTCACCTTTACCTTAAATATATTTATCATTTGATTGCATGTGAAGTCAGTGTTATTTCATGATTTTGTGTTCTCATATCTATCTCTTATCCTATTTCACATTTAATAGTTATGCCTAGAATGTGTCATCATGTTCTGTTATAATGAAGGGTTTTTTTTCTGGACAGCCAAATATGACAAAAAATCTGGAAAGAAAAGTAGAACAGGCAATGATATCAGTCAAATGTGTAGAACCCCGAAGTTATTTTGTGATACAAATGTACCAATTATTGATAGAGATCACCGATATTGGCATAATACATGTATAAGGGCAATTTATTTTTTTTATTGTACTACAGAATTTTAACATTTTGGGGTGTAACTTGCTCTAAATTTGTAATGGTACATATTATCCAGTTGGCGGCTGGAACTGGATGTCATATGTTAACTCTATGAGATTTTCAGAATCTGAGAGGAAACCGGTTAACTCATTCTTGATCCTCGTTGGTTTAACACAGAAATGATTTGTTTCTATGAAATTGTGGGTTTAGAGAGATAGAATGTATTTAGCTGATCAAACAAAAACAGAGTGAATTTTTATCTTGTTTATGTCTAATTTCAACTTGTGTAAATACTGTATGATACAAATTTCAGTACTTTTTGCGTGATTAAAGAGTGATTTAATGACACCAATTCTCTTGCCATTACTGCACCCCTTATTCTTAGAAGAGGGTTACATTATATGTTGCTCATATAGAACCCCCATCTCTATTGAAAGCACAGGGATTACCGGTAAGTGAAAGTCTCTCCTTTGAAGTACATGTATTTACCTGGGACAGACGTCGTGATAGGTGTGTGCTACACTGCTGCAGTTTCTCACATGCAAAGGTTAGCCGAAGTTAAATTTTCTCTGTTTTTTAATTTCATTTTAAACAGTTAATATCTTACATTTGAATGAATGATTGAAGTTGTAATCTTGGACATTTTTGACGTAATAATTTTTTGAAACAGTGAATGCTCAGTGCATGTTCAAGCCACCGTAAAAAAAGGGAAAAATCACATGCAGTTATTGATGGGGACCAACCACCTAAACACACAATAAGTATGTGATTTCATGTGACGAATAAGTTTGATGAATCGAGGGGTGGGGACAATCCGCCAGAAAAAAAATTGAGGGGGGACATGTCCCCGGCCCTCTGGCCCACTCCCCCCGTCACCCCAAAGGGGCCATTTGGTAGATTTGAACCTAAAATCACACTCGCTGGCCAGTGGACAATCTCGATAGTCTAGTGGTAATCACACTTGTCTAGTTATCAGGAGGTTCAAGAAAATAATTAGAATTTTCATTTTTTTTGGGGGGGGGGTGGGGCTACTTTTCTTGTTTCAGTGCATTCCAGATAGTCTTTTGTATTGAACCTTACAGTGTATGTCAATTTTCGAGGGCTCTTTTTCAAAGTTTGGGGGCTCTTTTACCATTTACCATTTCAGGGGTAAAACCACCTTGGGGCCCCCATGTATTTTTGTTATTTTAAAAATCAATATCTATTTTGGTTAGACACGTATCTGGGGATGTCTTGAGGTATGGTGGGGATAGGAAGGGGAACTTGGGGGGGGGACACCCCGAGGCCTTCCTGCTCTGTTTTAAATTATATCACA
>JZLH01S0440113.1:11990-35002 GCA_001188425.1 Eucidaris tribuloides
TGCTTTCATGGTGATGGATCGTAAAGAGTTTAATATTTTTAACAACGTTTACCCAGTGATTCCTGGATTTCTGTAATAGTTTTTTTTTAATAGAAAGAGATCTGTTTTTTCCAGTTAATAATGTTGTGTCTGTCATGTGTGTGTTTCTCCCATTGCAGTCCTCAAGACAGGAGTGTGGATGACCTTGAGATTATCTATGAGGAGCTTCTTCACATCAAGGCCCTGGCTCACCTCTCGACGATGGTCAAACGTCAACTGACCAGTGTCCTCGTCTTCGAGTGTCATGAGAAGGCTGGAACAGTATGTAAGTGGGATCCCTTGTCAAATTTTGTAGCCAGCTAATTCAGATTCAGACATCAGGTGGATTCAAGCAGAATTTGAATGAATGAAAGAATGTGTAAATGATTTGATTAGAGTGACTATTATTTATTGCATTTAGTTACATGAACTTATTCTATTATTCTATCTATTGAATGAGTGATTGGTTGATTGTGTACTGGATTGGTTGGTTGGTTGATTAATTGTTTGATTGATGGATTGATTGATTGGTTGGTTGGTTGGTTGATTGGTTGAGTGATTAATTGGTTAGTGGGTTGGTTGATTAATTAATTAATTAATTGATGGAATGACTGGTTGTTTGATTGATTGATTGATTAATGTATATATATATGTGACCCATCACAATACCCTGATAAAGTCACACAACCCAAAGGCAAGAAAAGTACCAATAATGTAATCATGATTTAAAGTATGAAAGTGAAGTGTTTTCAAAAAAAGTTTTATGACCTTCACATGCTGCAAAAGTTTCAGTATTTATATTTTTCACAAAAGTGTTTTTCTGTCTTTGTTTATGTTTCATAAGATGTGCGACTTTATCAGGGTATCATGGTGGTAGGCCACATATGTAGATCAGTTGGAAGGCCTACAAGCTATTACATTTTGATTCTTCCAACATTCTTACAAAATTTCTAGATTCAATTATCCCCCCACCCGACCCCCAAAATGATGAATCAGCTAGACTCAGTAAAAATGATTCCAGTCTCAATTTTAAGTGACTCATCATAATGCTACATTTAGTCTTCAATGTTGTAATTTTTTGTTCAACTTGATCCACATGCACATAGCTGTGCTTCATTCACATACATAGACAGAAATTATGTGTCAATACTAGTACTGTTGTATCAATGTTTTGTAGTACAGTGGTGTCACCAAGGTAATATTTCAGGGAGGGTGGGGTAAAATGTCAACAAACAATTTCTATGAATTATACTGTGAAACCCCCCTGATATTCTGCATGTTTAGAGTGTGTGTGTGTGGGGGTGGGGGGGGGGTAGGTTGGGGGCTGCCCCCACACCTCTGGTGCTGCACTTGCCATAGTAGGAGAGCAGATAACACTGATTTATGTTCTGAGTACTGCAAGTGTTTTTATGAAGTGAGTTTCTAAGTATAGTACCATAACACAGTTGTTTTCCAAATGATAAAATATTGGGTATGTTTGGGAGGGGTACTTGTGTGTGGTTGTGTGTGTGTAGGGGGAGGGGGGCCTTGCAAAACAGGTACAAGGGAGAGGAGAAAATAAAAGGTGTCACCTCTGTTCCCTGTCTACTATTTATCTTTTCGTTTTTTTTGGGGGGGGGGGGGCAGAGATCACTCCTGACCGCACCATTGAATTCCCTTTGAAGGGCCCAAGTCCCCATTTGTTTACATGTGAACTTGGGCCCTCTGTGAATTTACTTACCACATGTAAAAACTGGCAAAATTACCACATATACGTGTATACAGCAAGGAGTTAAAGTGATAGGCTAACATTGTGGAGCTTCAATTTAAAAAATTGTCAAATTTTGATATCTGAACTACATAGTAGTGTTCATATGGACAAATAAACACCCTAGAATAAAAAAGTTTGGAAAGTTACACTGCCAATGGCAAGTTATGCATGAATAAACAATTAAAACTCAGGGCGAGTTTAAATAGCATAGGTGTACACACAGTAAGTCTATGGGAGAAAATGGGCAGGTGAATCCGATCAACTTACGATTTTCACTTTTTTAAAGCACTAAATAATCATTTTGAAATACAATTTTTTCAGGGCATCATTTTTAGACCTTATCAAAGACAATGGTAGCATGGGGAATCATGTAGCTCAGATTTTTTAAACTGTGGTAAATGTTAGCCAATACCTTTAAATCTCTCCTATTCTTATTGGCAGTATTTCACCAAGGTAACGAAGGCAGGTCTTGGTACATCATACTCAAGGGCTCGGTCAACGTTGTCAAGTACGGCAAGGGAGTGGTGTGCACCCTGCATGAAGGGGATGACTTCGGCAAACTGGCATTAGTCAATGACGCCCCCCGGGCAGCCTCCATTGTCCTGCGGGAGGACAACTGTCACTTCCTGAGGGTGGACAAATATGACTTTAATAGGATACTAAGGGTGAGATATATGTTGTGGATGTCATCAGTGACAAATTCTAAATGGGGAGGGGTCAATCTGCATGACTGTATGCCCCCTCCCTCCCCATTAGAAGAACATATGACTTAACAATTTTATGATGCGTATTTTTGTGTATATACATAGTGTTAAAGACACAGGCTAACATTGTGGAGCTTCAAATTAAAAAAATTATCAAACTTTGCTAACTGAGCTATATAGGAGTGTTTGAATGGACAAATATTCATTCTAGAATACAGAAGTTTGGAAATTTATGCTGCTACTGGCAAGATATGAATGAATGAACAATTAGTACTCGGGCTGAGTACAAAATAGCCTAGATCTACACACAGTAAGTCTATGGGAGGAAATGGGCAAGTGAATCCGGTCAACTTACGATTTTCACTCTTTTAAAGCACTAAATCGTCATTTTGAAATACAATTTTTTCAGGGCTTTATTTTTAGACTTTATCAAAGACACTTAGAGCATGGAGGTACGTATCTCACATTTTTTAAACTGTGGTCAATGTTAGCCTGTGGCTTTCAGATTCAAAGCATCCAGTTTACTTTTATTATGGAGGTGATATTCATTCATTGATGTCGTAAAAGTGACAAATATATTGTACAGTTTAATTCATAACATGCCAAAGTCAAAGATCTGCACCAAATAATACACATAAAGTTCATAGGGGTTCAAATCTTGTAAAGAGTTAAAAAAATGTATTTTTGGCTCTGTAGTTATCCATTTGAACGTCATTATACAGCCCAGATGTCAAATTTCAACATTTAAAAAAAAATAATTATGTATTTACATTATAGAAGAGTGACTTTAAAAAATATGGTAGAGCTGATGAAATCCATCAACCTTTCAGTATCTCAGTTTTCCAGTTTGAAAGGGTCAGTTCATTTCACATTACTCTGAAGTCCTTCCTCATAAAACTTATTTATTTACTGTCAATTTCAGTGAGTGCAGACTTGAGTAGGTCTACATCTACTTGAGATATGATATGAGGAACTGTTGATATTACAATATATGGCAGCAAACAGTTACAATAATTGATGAAATGTGCACACACAAACATATTGGTGTTACTGTAAAGTACATGTATATCTGAAATTTGTAGGTCATATATTTCATAGATGCCTAAAAGCTTTCTATATTTTCAGTGTTTGATTGTTTCCATTTTTTCTGCTCGATATGTTGAGTATTTGTCATGTCTGATGTTGACCTTAAACACCATAAAAAAGGTATAATAATGCAATTTTCCATACATGTGCTGAAAGAAAAGACAAAAAGGTTTTGTTTGGTTTCCAATGAAGGTTAAAAAAGTCAGTGTTGAAAGAGAGAATTCTGTGAGAAAATATTTGTTAAATCTGTCCTTTGGTGGAAAGTGAAACATTGTCTTCTGAAAATCCCATGGAGTTAAACACGTGACACATGCAGTTCCCATAGCCAATGGGTTAAAGAACTGATGCTTTGAGAATTTGGGCTTGAATTTTACATGACTTCTTGTCATCATTCAAAATGAGACTCCACATAGAATTGGTGTTTTCTGCAAAGAAAAAAACAAATGTTTACTTTAAACATTTGCTTAGTTTCTAACCTAACAAAATCATGATGTCTGTGTCATCCTCCATTCTTTCTCAATGTATTTTACAAAGCAAGGAATCACAGGACAGTGACTGTATTGGAAGAAGTTGACATAATTAAAGAAACAACTAAGTTAAAACATACACCAATATGTATACCAGCTGGATCATTTGTCTTGAATTTATTTACCTTGGGAGAAAGAAGCTTGCATTTCCAAGTACTAAATTTAAGTCTGACCGTAATAGAAATTGAAAACATACAAAGATACGCAAAAAATTGCTTTTTCACATTGAATACGAGTGGTAATTGTTTACAAAGTGCTCAACATTTGACCATGAAATTTTCACAGTAGAAACCATGCACATTGTGCCAGTACTTGATTTTAGAGTAGTTTTACCTCAAAATAAGAACCGATCTCATTTCTTATTTTCCCTTTAAAGAGAATACACAGTACTTGTTAATGAAGGAAAATCTTTCATCAAAATTTCACATTTCATTGCTTTCCAGGTGAGAGTATATCATATTTGCATTACAATGTGGGACTAATTCACTCCATATGCAATAAAAAAGTGAGGGATTGGCAGTCAAACAGGTGAAGTTTTCCATATGAAGTGCCCATTCCATTTCTATAGTGTATATGTCAACAATTGACATAGTCCCACATATTGATTTCTGTCTTAGTACTTTGTCAGCAGTGGGGATTTGTGTAGCAGATTTGTCAAAAACGAAGTGTTCTGTTGTTTTAACTACTCTTTCCTGTATTATAGTGACATTTTCAGAATACCATCTGTTAACAGAAGGTTTGAAAGTAGCTGATATTAAAATGATGTTGTTCTGCAAGTACTCACCCAGTACTGTGTATTCTCTTTAAAACAAGTTGTATGACCTGATAATGTGTGTTTGTACTTTTTGTCCAGGATGTGGAGGCCAATACAGTGAGGTTAAAGGAGCACGGTCAGGACAGCCTGATACTGGAAAAGATACCAACCAACAAAGAGAGCAATAACAACAAACATCACCACACTAACTACAAGTGAGCAGCATCTATTTGTCTCGATTCTTTACCTCAGTAATTTGCCAAGAGCATGTTTACAGGCATACATTACTTTGTATTGCCATTGTACCACTATCACACATTCATTGATTTGCCACTGTACTGTCATGACACTTCCGGTGTGTTGCAAATGTGATGTCTACTCGTAGACGGGCATATCTATTTTTGTATAGTTTCCAAAGAAACCTGACACAGGGGGGATTATGGACTGGCACATTGGGGATTAGCACACTTGGCACTAGTGGTGGGCGATATTATGATAATATCAAAATTACACGATGTTGAAAAAATATCGAATACACGATAATGATCTCATGATTATTTCAAAATATCGCCAGAGGCACGATATGCCCCAAAATACCATCGATTATGAAAACCTAATGGGGTAAATGCAGGCATTGCAGTGGGAGGGACCAAGAAATTCCCAAAGCTATGAATACTCTGCACACGAGTACTACTGCCTGTAATCATATAGCTATAAACAGGGGATGGGGATATGAGAGACCTCCATGCTATTCAGCTATGAAACTTGTGGTATTATCATGAAGCTCCTTCGTGTTATGAGCAGTGGTGCATTTCGTATAACACAACAGAGTTCTCTGTCAACATACCGACCACCAAAAATTTATAAACAATCGGCACCATGAATCTTCTGATCTAGTTACAAGAGGGTCTTCAGAAAGCAACATTGTTTTGACTACGCTTTGATAACAGTTCTACAGGGCTCACCAGCAATTTAGCCTATAATAGATTCATCACAAATTTGTTTTTCAACTCAGGCGATAAATCGTATTATTGACGATGTTTTCATCCACGATAATCGAATGAGGTTTAGATAAAAAAATCCCAGCTCTACTTGGCACTGTGTCCTCTGGATGGGAGCACATATCAACCCCCTTTTCCTTCTCTGTCTCTTCATTCTTTTTTAACCCTTTGTAGATTATTTGATTTCAATATAATAAGTATTATCCATAGACCCCAGCCCGAGGTATAGCATTCTTAATCTTCAACAAGTAAGGAGGGATCACTTTGGGGCATATTGGGAAGAGTATTTTTTTGGGGGGGGGAGGGGGAGGGGGAGATGCAGTGAAAGTTTTTTTATATGATCAAGTATTTGATCTATTATACACTGAGAGTACAAAGAATAAGTCAGTTCAGAGTTTCAATTTGTACATGTGCAGTGCTTGAGCAGTGGAAGGGTCTTTCGTACAGTGCTTGTGTGAGCAGACATTTGAACAACTGGATGCCTCAATGTGAAATTTGTGTGATATATTATTTCTCCAGGAATGCATCGCTTCAGAAAAGATAACCAGTCCTCAATGATATGTGGTATTATGAGGTCAATCATTCCATAGACTAACTCCCATAACTCTGAACTGGCTTATTCTGTAAGACTGTTTCACTTCTGTTTTTACTTTCTTATCAGGTACTCTGTCATGGCTGGGATTCCAGAGAAGATGTTGGAGCACATACTGGAGACAAGAATTGACAGCAAGCACGATCCAACAGACACATTCCTGGAGGACTTCCTGCTAACCCATGTCATCTTCATGCCAAGTGATAAACTCTGCCCGGCTCTACTCACACAATATCCTTTTAGGATGTTTATGGAAGAGTTCTGTTGTGTTTGTATATACAGTGCTAAAGTGAACAATACCCCATGGAGAGTGACAGTAGTGTCAGTCTCTGAAATGAGCTTGAGAGCACTATAGCAGAGAAACTACATGGGCCAATCTGTGGTTCACAGCAGCTTAGGGTAGGGTAGCTTTAATATATGGTGGAAAGAGTGAAAGAATTTTTGTACTTGGGGGACAAGATGAGTGTTAGTGGAGGGTGTAAAACAGCTGTGACAGCAAGGCCAAGATTTAGATGGGTGAAGTTTAGGGGAATGTGGAGAGTTGTTATATGGGAAAAGGTTTGATTAAAGATGAAACAAATGGTTTTATAGGAGTTGCCTGAGATCGTCAGTATTGTATGGGATTGAGACACGCTGTTTGAGTGAAAATGAGGTGGGGATTCTGAAAAGGACTGAGAGAGCGAGGGTGAGGGTGATGTGTGGTGTGAAGCTGATGGACAGGAAGAAGACTGAGAACTGTTAGGGTGCATCATAGCATTGGGTGGATCAGGGTATTTTACCTGGACGGGGTGAAGCGATATTCTTTTGTCGGATGGAATAAGGATATTTTCTTGGACTGATGTGTAACTATGTGTATGTTGTACAATTTACATTTCCATATACTTTCGTTCTAATATTGTATTATTCTGTTGTAATGATTTTGTGTTTTTACCCTCACAGGGCTCACTGAAAAACAGCCATTAGGCTGAAATTAGTAACCATGGAGAAAAAAAAATACACAAACAAAAATAACATTGTATTTCTAACTAATGTTCCTTGACCTTGGACATACCTATCACTCTGAGAGGACATCAAGAGGCCCAGAGCAGGAGACGATAGACTACATCGTCAACAACAAGAGGAGAGTGGTCCAGCTGGTATGTCTTTGGCAGGTGGTAGCAAGCTCCGCTTTCCGACAAGACAAAATCATCACAGAGTTTCTGGAGGTCAGTCAGTGGTGAGAAGTGGTGTCTGTTGTTAGGTGTGTGGTTGGAAGTTGTTTACAATGTGAGTGAAAAGAAGTCAAGTATTATGAGCAACTGAAAATTTTGATGCCAGAGAGATGCAGAAATGGTGACTTTTAAAGAGATTCTGAAACACAGGCTGTATACAGAAATGTACAGACGAGAGATACATGACTATGGATAATAAGCATTGTAGCATTTGATAGGTGGAATGATATTATTATATTATGATGATGATGATGATTGATGATGGTAATAATGAAGTGGATGATAGTGCATGAAGAACACAAAAAAACAGCATTGGAATAGAAGTAACAATTCTACATGAAATAAATCACTTTAGTTGTACACATTATTCAGATATATATAATACTTGACTTAAAACACTCATATAAACATGTGGAAGCCCTTGTTTAAAAATTGTCAAACTTCTTGCTTTCTGACACATCTGGTATGTTTGATGGAACAAATAAACAGCTAGAACACTAAAGTTGGACAGTTATGCTGTCACTATTAAATGTGCAAATTCAAAATTGGACACATTAATTTCCTATCAATGTGATAGGAAATTTGCCAACACAGGCAGTCAGGAGGAAAGCTGGAATGTGTCTCTCCCAATGATTTTTCACTTTTTTACAAGCCACTTTACTGACCGTTTTAAAACTGGCAATTTTCAGGGCCTTTTCATTTATTAGAAGCATGTCAAATGACACTGGTAGCATGGGGAGTTCATTTAGCTCAGCATTTTTTAAACTAGAAATAGACCTGTTAAACAGTGGCTTAAGTGATGTCATAGATATCTACAAATTATGGCATATGATTATTTCAATATCACAAAGATAATGATAAAGATGTTGATGAAGATGGATATGATATCAAACTTGTGTAGAATACAGATGAAGATGATGATAAAGATTGTAATGGTGTCAATATTAAGAATAATGACAATACAATAAGGTTAGACGTGATGATGAAGATGATAAACATAATGAAGATGATGATAATAAAGAAGGAGATAATTATAATAAATAGATGGTTTTATAGCAAATCTAATCAATTTTTGCCTTTATATGATTTGAGATGACCCAGTATTTTTTTTGTCACCTGAACAATTACCTGAACAATCTTAATTATTCTTCCTGTCTTTTCTTTCTCAGACTTTATTCTCAGCTGTATGTGATGACTGTCCGGCCTACCCCTCCCTTCAAATCCCCCTAGCCAATCTGGAAAAGGTGCTAAAATCAGTCAAACAAGCCAAACAAAATGTGGAATCACATACGTGGCAGATGCAAACTCAGGTAAGTAAGTTAATAAATGTTATATGTTGCTAGGACCTTCTCAGACTTTTTATGTGACTTGATCAGAGCAAAATTTCAAGTGTAATAATCTGTCGTAACTTTTGGAGATGATTCAATTTTGCTTTTACATGCATTCTCCATAGACCTCAGCCTGAAATATGTCGTACTTAGTCTCCAACAGTTTATTATATTGTTGACTTCAATGGACATATGCTTCATAGAGCCAGGTCTTGTGTGGATTTGGAACAAGACTGTGATTTTTAACTTAAAGGTAAATGACATGATTGGTGGTAGTCCTCAACTTGGGCTGAAACTACTCTAGATTCAAGTAAACTATGCAAGGATTATCCTGTGAAAATCTTGTAGACAAATGTTGACTCATTCTAAAATAACTGATGTCAATTATCCCTCGTGGCAGGCAAACCTGCTGTGTGGCTCTCTATGGGTCTTATTTTTATCGTGCCCCAATCAAATTAAAATACTAGTATGTTCATGCTTGATTCTCCTTGAGTAAACAAATTACAGACAAATCCTCCCAACTGGGAGATCCACTCCAGCTAGTGTATAGATGATATACATTTCAATTCATTTGGTTCTTGGGGCATTTTCAAGTGTTCCCAATCATGTCACTAACCTTTAATGTTTAAAAATTATCATGGCAATGTTGGTTTGGTTATAAAGCACATAAATAGTTAAATGACTACTACATTGAAAAAAATATGGGGTGAATATGTACATAGGTTTCAGATAATATAATGGAAAATCCGAAAACCTACTTTTATAGGAATATATAACTTTTCACATAATCTTGAATAGATACTGTGCTGAAGAATAATTAATATTTATTTATTATCAAAAAGCTGAAAATGAATTGATACACGATGCATCAAAGCATACCAGGCTTTTGCAGTAAATAAAATATTGACCTGTGTGACATGTTTGTTTACTCTTTTAGATTTATTAATTACTCAAGCTCTTGAATTTATGTGATTTCTTTTCAGGGTCTTGGTGAATTCAGGAGATCGTTGGAAGATTTCATTCATAGAACACCCATCAAGGCAAAAGATGAAAGTAAGTCATTGGTCTAGAAAGTGATATAACTGAGAAAGATTTGACAGGTGTAAAAGTTATGAAAATCATAAATGCTCATGTATGCACTGTGGCCTTAAATCTGTGTGCCCTGCATGTCACACAGAAAAATAATGCGAAATTCAATAAAAAGTTACCAATTGATGTTTCTCATTATAATGACACATATCTGAGGAATAATCTGCATGAAATTTGTATCAAAAAAGTCACTTTTATTGTATTTTTGAAGATAATTTTGTCAATGTGTCACTTGACTCGGTCACATAAAAACAGGTTCCTAACTCTGCGCACATGTGCATTGGCTATGTAACTTGCACGAAGCGGTGATTTGCGTGCGCGCATCAACAAATTCCAAATTTAGGGAAACTGTGCGCATATTTCTCAAAAACAGTGACAAAACATGAATAATTTTTAAATTTATTATACGTTTGTTCCAATTAAATGGTGATTTGAGTGTGAATTTGTGGTTTTGCATATATGGGACCTGCACAGATTTAGGGCACTTGATCATATATGTGGCATACTGGGATGTGCCTCTCCAATGGGTCATTTTTTTTTCACAAGAAATCATCAGACGTGGGTCTGCTTTTTAATCCCTTGAATATGGGTCCAATTTTGGCCACAAGCCCTTACAAATAGTAAGTTTATTATATTCTGGTTTGAACCCTTAGAAGTGGGTCTGTATTTTGAGAAAAATCCTTGGACATAGATACCCTTTTCTTACAACATGACCCTTTGGAATGGGTATGGGTTTTGAACTAAGAGCTGCACACGCTCTTCCAAGCAAGTGTAAGTACCTCCCCCCCCCCATTTTAAGCTAATCATAAAAAAGACGGCCCCCCCCCCCCCCAACTCCACACACACACAGCACACACTGTTTCGTCCACTGGAATTGCAACATTTGCAAGAGATCTAATGGTTCAGACTGGCAAAAATCATGTTGTTGCTAAATACCTTACAAGATTTGATTAAATAGAACTAATTCATTATTAAACAGATTGATAAAGATAATGAAAAATTAATTTTTCCTGTTGGTGCTAAAATTAACCTCCATTGATCCCATGCATACAGTGTAATTAAAATACTTATGTCAAAAGAGGTGGTTTATTCAATTAGTTGCATACATTTCACAAGATCTTACCACTTAATTATTAAAACAAATGTCTAGAAAATTTGCAAAAGAAAATGTGCCAAAGATAATGTGTAGGTCTATAAATAAGTCTTGCAGAAAAAAACAGATTTCATTATTAAAGTGACAATTTTGGTACAACTTATGATGACACGATGTTTACATATGTTACAAATAGTATCAGCATATTCTAAACATCAATAGGTGATACACTTTAATGATGTACACATCAATACTTTAATGATATCTACTTAAAATGATACTGTCTCATATCTGTCTATTCCAGCTATCTTCAAGGTCTACTGTGCAGACCACACGTACACCACGTTACGCGTTACCATGGATACCTCCGTTCACAGCATCATCCACACGGTGTCGGAAAAGATGTGTCTCGGGGAGGACCTCGTACTGTGTGAGGTCAAATCATCAGGAGGTAATTAGCCTTTGTCTGTAATTTACAGAAGATAGTGTCCAGTACTCTTAATAATGCCAGCATGTTGATATATCAATGTAATTGATGAATATATCAATATGACTGATCAATTTATAAATATTTCTGATGAATATGTAAATATAATTGATGAATATATTAATATGATTGGTTAATATATTAATATGATTGATGAAATTGTCAGAATAATTGATGAATATATAAATGTGATTGTTTTACATATCAATATGATTGATATATGATTGATAAAGAATATACAAAAGAACCATTGCAAAAAAATTGTAAAATATTAAATGTTAAAAAAAGAAGTTAAAATAGTGTGCACCGATATATGCAGGTTGATATAAAAAAAAATTTGATATATTACCCGATGATCACTTTGAAACTGCACGGTTCTAAATTGTCCTTAAATGTTTAAGTTGCTGAAACATTCAAAATGGATAATCTAACACAACAAAAAGAAACATGCTAACAGCGTAGGCATACAGGGAACGGGGGGGGGGGGGGGGGGGTTTAGGTTGTAGGTGTTCAAACGCCCCTTTGGCAAAAGGGGTTTGTTTAAAACACCCCACTTTTGGCCATTAAGTCGGTTCCCAACGGTCATGATTTGGCTGTAAAACAGGCTACTGGCAGACTTCAGAAGTTTCTTTTTGTTTCTTTGATTGTCGCGTCACTGGTTGGTCATGAAACAAGCTCCCATTGGACCTGAGAAATTGTGTTTTTTTGCTTCTCGCATCACTGTTTAGTCCTGAACAGATATGATTTGACCTGGAAACAGGCTACTGTTAAACCAGAAAACGTTTTTTTTTTTGCTCGTCACTTTGCCGTTTGGCTGTGAACACAGACCTGATTCAGCCGCTGATGACCATCCCCCTGTAAAAAAAATCCTGGGTATGCCTATGGTTAACAGTCGTCAAAATTAGAAATCCCAATGTGAGCTGTTCAAGAATAACACTGTCAAATAAGTCTACATCTACTTCTGATAGTAGATTTTGGTTTTGCACCCAAGGAAGTATAAGTGCTGAAGGGTGTCAACTATTCATGTAATGTTGAATAGGAGATGATGGGAAGCAAGCACACTGCTTGTTGTAGAACTAGGAATAGGTCTAGATCTTTGTCCTGGTCCAGGATGAGCACACATGATTATGTCACTGTTAGACGTTGGCACAGATTCCAAGATGGTCAAACTCATTTTACGCTTTTGTTCTTCCTCTACGTAAGAACGCATTAGTCTCAGACTTGTGACTATGTAAGAAAAAAACATTTTATATCAAGCTTCAAAGCCTGCATTTTTAAGTATGTGGATTGCTGTTTGGCATTGGCAATGATTGGAGTCGGGATAAGTTAGATACATATTTTGAATGCGTCGAAAACTGCGTTGCCATGGAAAGAGCGTATTATGGCAATAAATCATGACCCTGATGGGTTTGGGGTATTAATCACCTTCAGGCATGTTTCTGGCTAGTTTTTACTCTGCCCAAAGATTTTCAGACTAGAGGTCATTTAATATTAAAGCCCAAATTTAGTTTTGGGATTTTTTTTTTATTGAAAGATTTATGCCCCAAAGTCATGACCCTGCAATAATAGATTCTGAATGTCTTTAGTTTTTTTAAATTAATTAATGAAAAATATCAAATAAAAAAAAATCCCCAAAACTAAACTTGGGCTTTAATGGCTTTTACCAGCCAGGTAATGCTTCATGTCATGTTATGTTTATATTATAAATAATCTGTTTCTTCATCAGATATCTCATTTTACATTTGTTACTCTTGATTTGTTCTCTCCACAGAGAGGTTACTGTTCCATGAGAAAGATGTTTGTATAGCTACCGGCCTTAGCTGTAATGGCAGGGTATTCATTTCACCCAGAGAACACTTAGATGCCTTGGTGAGGATTAATTTATGTTAAAGTCCAAATATAATTTTGATAAATGGTAAAAAATGAAATTCTTTGCAATATACACTTATATGATCTATTAATACCCTGAAAATTGCTCGCTCTGCAACTTTCCCATTTTTGAGAAATTACTAAAAATGTAAAATCTTGGGAGGGGGGCTGTCAAGATTTCCCATAGGTAATGTACATACCACTAGATCCTCTCCTTTGATTTAAACATCACAATTTGTGACTACAAACAATTTTCAGTAGGTATGTTGTTGTTTCTGATGTCTGGAATGACAATAGAATACTTTGTGACAGATTGACCAAACATATTTCTGATCGACCAAAACTATACTTGTGATGTACAATTTTGATTTACGTGCAAATAACTCCTATGTATAATTTGATTATATTTTTTAAATTTGAGCATGGTGCTTCTGTAACAGAGAAAAGTATGGCCTGTGCACCCATATTTATGACCCCATATTTTGCCGCAAATCAGGACACAGCTTGTATTTATTACTTTGTGCATTGTCTTGCAAAAAATGCCAATTTATCCACTTCTTTAACATCATATCAATATTTTTCTTGTTCAGCCCAAGATATCTCAGGCTCAGTGTCTTGTTTTAAACAATTGCCAACCTGAGATAGCATAGTCATTACTAGCAGTGGGTTAATCATTCTTACAACCATTTCATTTTGTAGTTTCATTGTTACAAAATAATCTGTAGAATGAATTATTCCTCTTTCTTCTCATAAATACGAATGTTATGTCATTTTTATTTATCTATACAAATATCAATTTCATTCAGATTAACCCACTGGGGACATTTTGATTTCAGTATAATGCACATTTTCCATAGATCTCAGCCTAAGATATCGGGTTCTTGATCTCCAATGGGTTAAATGCAATTACTGATATTAATATAGATGTATTTCTAGTACTGATACAGTACGTACATGTATATTTAACTCACTATTCTTCGACGGACATTATTCTATTAAATGAATTATTCCTCTTTCTACTGAGGATCACCAATTCTATGCCATTTCAATTGTCTGAACAAATATGAACCTAATTCAGATTTAAAGGTATTGGCTAACATTTACCACAGTTAAAAAAATCTGAGCTACATGATTCCCCATGCTACCATTGTCTTTGATAAGGTCTAAAAATGACGCCCTGAAAAAATTGTATTTCAAAATGATTATTTAGTGCTTTAAAAAAGTGAAAATCGTAAGTTGATCGGATTCACCTGCCCATTTTCTCCCTTATACTTACTTACCGTACACCTACGCGCTATTGTAAACTCGCACCCGATTTTAATTGTTATTCAGTGCATAACTTGCATTGGCAGTGTAACTTTCCAACTTGTTTATTCTAGGGTGTTTTAATTGTCCATATGAACACTACTATGGTATTCAGATATTAAAAATTTTACATTTTTAAAATTGAAGCTCCACAATATTAGCCTATCACTTTAATGCAATTTATGATAATACCGTATTTTCTTTACTGCTAAAATACATATTTTTGTGTCATTACTGTGGGTTTGTTTTGTTGCTTACACTGACATCAACATCAACATATACCATTTTACACAACACAGACCCCATTGCCTGAACAAGAAGGACCAAGCGAGGGCAGTGCCACTGTTCTTGAATCGATGAGTTCCAAGGAATTAGCCTATCAACTGACCATGTTTGACTGGCAGCTGTTTCATTGCACTCATGAGGTAAGTAAAATCAGGTGGCACACATGGAAGATATTAACCCATTGCGTACGGGAACCGGATATGTCTTGTACTAAATCTATGGGATTTTTTATTTGGTTGGGGGGGGGGTTATTTTTTGTGGGGTGGGGGCATATTAAAAGGGCTTTCCACCCATTGACAGGAAATTAATGCAAGAAATAATGGATTATTTCTTATTAACCCATTGGAGACGATTTGGTTTCACTGTAACTCGCATTTTCCATAGACCCCAACATAGTTAACTCGTACTTAGTCTTCAATGGGTTAAATACCCTATTTCTTGATGACTGAGTGACGTTTTATTTTGTGTTGTATTTTGATTGAATTAACACCTGAATGTTTCATCCAGGGGTATAATAACATAGCTGCCAACTGTTACTAATTTTTTAGTCTTAGTTTTAGTCTTTGATAACAACAACGATGATGTGTTATTTGCCCAGGGTAGCTACTTCTGTCAAATACACTGTTATACCAGTGGGCCCTGCATAACATAAATGTTATTACATGGACACAATTTTGACATGTTTTGCAAAATTGATTGCATAGCAGTCAACCATGACTAAATATGAAGGACCAATGTACCACATCAAAGTAAGATGATTTTGATGTCATTTATATAATATTTGGATGGTGTCACACCTCATAGAACATAGAGCTATCCATGTATATCGGCGAACACTGTAATGACTCTGTGCGACTGAGGGCAGGTTTTGTTTGTGCGTTGTTGACCAGGGAGGTTTCGCAATCGAGGATTGGCAGAGAGGTTTTGGACGGTAGTGGGGGGGCGGAGTTCGAGCCGGCATGGATGAATGTATTGGAAGCAGATCAAGGCGGTTACCGGGAAAATGACAGTTTATTTAAACATAGATATCACGATTATGTGTCCGATCTGCTAAGGGAAATTAGGCGAGACGCGTCTTCTTGTGGCCGGTGAAGCGATAGCTCGGATGCCGACTGGGATTTGCTCGAGATAACAATGCATAAATACAGTGTAAGCGAGATATCTTGGTCAACACTGTTAACACCAGGCAGAGATTGGAACGCTGATACATGATAGAGTGGCGTATCTTGCGTATTAGACGATCAATTCGCGTACATTCAGTGGTTGTCTACGCGGCCGTCGCGAATAACAATGGAGTCGGGTTCCTCAGCGGCGATGGACGGTGTGTACAGTGCGCTGTATTCTACAGTACGTATGCTCCGCGAAGCCGAAGCTGCGTGTCGCATTTCAGCAGTAACGTTTTCGGTGTCAAAGCGCCTGAGTGAACTTTGTCAAGTGACTCTGTAATCCAGCTGCATTTTTCTTTCTGATGCGTTGAAGTACTTATTGATCTAATTCATTGCTAATGAACATGGGATGTTGTTGTTGTTGTTATGATCATCCAATCAGCTAAATAAATGGTTATACAGTATTATACGTTTAACTAAGTTGAGGTGTCCTGAGGAAGTGTTTTATTTAGTCTGCTAATTGCAATCTCTTCGATTTGAATATAACTGTCGGATCGCACGGCGTGACAGATGCTTGAGGTAGGACACAAGACAAAGGGGTGTACGACTTGCTGACACAAATATGACGAGTCGCAGACAGTCCGATATTTCATAAGGAGTACAATATTTTCTGTGTCCACCGAGGGGGAAAATAAGCTATACCAATATTATCATTATTATGCTAAATAGTTTTAGTAAAATTGTAAAAGCAAAGATGAAATGAATAGAATCTTCCACGAATCATCAGCAATCTGTCTCAACCTCTGCGACAACTGTCCACTCTGAATTATTTATATGTGTTGACATTGCTGCTCTTAACGCTTATATTGCCCGCTAACGCATTTACCCACAGTTAAAAAATCTGAGCTACATGATTCCCGCATGGGGCTACATGTCTTTGGATAAGCGTCTAAAAATACGCCCTGAAAACAATTGTAATTCAAAATTTGATACTTTAGTGCTTTTTAAAAAAGTATGAAATTCGTAAGTTATCGGACTTCCACCCTGCCCCATTTTCTCCGCAATAGACATACTGTGTGTACACCTACGCTATTTAGTTTTAATTGCTTATTCATGCATAACTTGCCATTGGCAGTGTAACTTTCCAAACTTTTTTATTCTCGGGTGTCTATTTGTCCATATGAACACTACTATGTAGTTCAGATATCAAAATTTGACAATTTTTTAAATTGAAGCTCCACAATGTTAGCCTATCACTTTAATCTTATCCAACAGAAATCACATCTTCCTCTTACTTTAGTAAATTGTGAAAATCAAGCACAGTATACAGAAGTAACGATATAGTATGATTCTTGGGGAAAAATGATTAATTTCATAATACGTAATGCGGAAAACGGGATCAAGAAACTCGGGATCAACTCGTAAACAAGACGAAAGTACCCAGATGCATGTGATATTTTTCCTCAGCGTATGATATTTTCGATATCAGATGCGTCTCACGACAGCGCGTATACGCGCATTCCTTTGCGCGCGGGATACGCGATAATGTCACCGTGCTTGAAACCCCCCATTTAGATAATAATTTTGGATATCTGTTTTATATCTTTTGATATTTTTTTGAAAGAGAGAGATTGGAAATTGAATCAAACTGCATAGTGTTAAGTGTTTAAAGTAACAAAATATTTTTGCCATGATAAGGATTACAAGTGACACCTTGAAATGATCTAAGCCCACATCTAATTATTACTATCTATTATTTTATAGTATGAATACATTTACCATGCAACTGGGAGGCATCGATACGGTCGCATCACAGCCAACCTGGACGTCTTCCTACGCCGATTTAATGAAGTGCAGTATTGGGTTGTGACGGAGCTTTGTTTGGTTCCAAACATCAGCAAGAGAGTTCATCTTCTGAAAAAGTTCATCAAAATAGCTGCATAGTAAGTCCTAAATAAATTGAATACTTGATGTCTTTTTGTATAAAGAACCTCAGAGGACAAATTCCCCGCAAAGGACTTTGATTTTGTTTGTTTTATCTGATAGGGTTTGGTGGGGGCCTTCAAATTTCCACACAAAATTTCAAAATTCAGTAATTATGCTAATTTATGTAAATTTATTCAAAATCAATGAAAAATGAAAAAAAAAAGCCTCCAAGCCTGGAATGGCATAATTTTGAAATGCCTACATAGCGCTATCTACACAAAAAACAAAAATAGCGCTATGTAGGCAAGACATATACATGTATTACACTTTGCGTAACTTTCTTGTTTAAAAGTAAAATGAAATAACACCCAACACATGATAACCTTAAGGCTCAGATGTGTATTTGTGTATTTGAGGGCATTTTCTTGGTAACTGCCCAAAACTATACCATGCAGATATGAATCATATTGATGTTATCTCTCATTATGGATAGAATTGATTCTTATGATGCATTTTTAACTCTCTTTTTTTCCAGTTGCAAGGAGTACCAAAACATGAATGCCTTCTTTGCTATTGTCATGGGGCTCAGTCACATGAGTGTTAGTCGACTGGCTCAAACGTGGGAGGTAACAACCACTGCTGAAATCTAGTTTTTAATAAATAAATAAATTAATTAATAGATGAATGAATAAATAAATAAATAAATAAATAGAGTAAGTAAGTAAATAAATAAATCAATAAAAGCCAATCAATCAATCAATCAATCAATGAGTAAATAAAAAAGTACAGTAAATAACTAATAAAGAAAATTGTACTATGGTGTAGTTAAGTCAGTTGTTTACGCATGTATTATTTTAATCCTTTCTCGCTCAGACCAAGGTCAGGAGTGTGTGGTGAAGTGAGGAGGGTTTTGTTTTGTTTTGTATTTTTGTTTTTTTTGTTTTTTCTGGTAAATGTTTGGAAGGTGGTGGATTGAACATCCGGTATGAACAGGCAGACAATTGTGATATGGTGTATGGAGTTAGAGTGAGCCCTGATTTTGGTGGCCTTCGTCGGGGAGGAAGTTTCTCTGCCCCTTTTACATAATTTGTTTATGTACTCGGTGGCTTTGGACTATTTTTTCAATCTTGTAACATGTATTTCCATGTAACATAAACTTGTTGTCATCCCCCCTTTTTTTTCTTTTTCCCTATTCTACTTTTTCAGTGATTGTTGATTACTTGTATATATTTTGATTGTATATAATTCAATAAAAATACAATTGTAAAAAAAAGAGAATTGTATGTTAATACATGTAAATTAGTTTAAAAGAAGGACTTTATAGATAAATTGATTGCACAGTAAATGAATAGGTGATTCAATAAACATATCAATAATGTATGAATAAGAGAGAAATCAATGAATAAGTCAATAAATAATTCTAAAGTAACTGATAAATGAATGAATAAACAAATAAATAAGTTGATGATAAATGAATGAATGAAATATATATGTAAATATATTAATAAATGAATTTATAAATGAATCGATCGCACACTTTATAATAAATAGGTAAATCAGTGCGTCAATATATTATAAATGATAGATAGATTAATAGATTTAAAAAATATATGTGTGAAATAAGAAAGTAAGTAAAAATTAATTTCTGTCACTGCACCTGTTCTCTCTCCTCCAGAAACTCCCCAACAAACTGAAACGTGTCTACGCTGACTTTGAGGCCCTAATGGACCCCTCCCGTAACCACAGGGTGTATCGGCTGACCCTGTCCAAGATGAGACCCCCTATCATCCCCTTCATGCCCCTTCTCATCAAAGATATGATATTCACTCACGAGGGCAACAAGACCTACTTTGAGGGACTTGTCAACTTTGAGAAGATGGTAGGTGGATGCTGTTAAAATAATAACATAATACAATTTTTTCGGGGCATCATTTTTGTCTCGCCTGCGTAGCGGAGCGAGACATAGGTATCACTATTTCCGGCAGAAGTCATATAGCATAGTTTTGACATGCAGTCTCTTCATGACTGCGATATGCATTCGAGACAATGCTTGGCGTTTGCCTTGTTAGACCTTATCAAAGACAATTATTATTATTATTATTTTATTATTATATTATTCGGCAGCATTCAGATATATACAGATAAAAATAAGGAATTTGTTACAATAAGACACATTGCAAAACAAATCTTGATATCAGATGCACCCGGCATGCTGCCAGTGGTAGCATGGGGAATCATGTAGCTCAGATTTATTTAACTGTGGTAAATGTTAGCCAATACCTTTTGACACTCACACCAGTTCAGTTGGACGATTGTCAAGCAACAATTGGAATGGACCAAATTCGAAATTAGTGCATCTACTAGGTTGAATTTGAAAATTTCCTTCATCGTGTGTTCAACTTCGGGACAGTGTGATGCCTGCATTAACAAGTAATACACACTGCAATTCCTTTACCACTGTATTGGACAAAAGATACAAACGTTGTTTTTCACTTCAGACACTTGTTCTGTGATTTTTACAGTGCAAGTACATTACAACCCATTATTTGTGTAATGGTGGTAATAATTTTGATAAAATCAATGAACATCAGTGAGTGTGCTACAAGTTTGTCACTTCCGTCTTATGAAGATAGTAAACTACTGTGTAGCATTTAAGTGATGTCCCATGTCAGAATGGACTATCATATAGCAATTTAGTTCAAATAAAATTCACATTGACAGACAGTTGTGTAGGAGAGTAGAATTTTTTTTACTGTGTATTATTCATATACACTCAAACCTGTTTATAGTGGCCACTCAGAGAAACAAATGAATGTGGCTTTATTAATAGACAATTTTTTTAAAACACACAATTTGTCTCCAGTGGAATCATTTTAGTGCCCGTCACATGCAGGATGGCTGCTTTATAGAGAGGTGGCCGCTTTGACAGCTTTGGCTGTATGTGATAGTGGATGGCTTGGACATGGGCACACAATAATAATGACAAGTATCAGATGAGTTGTATGATATTTTTAAGAGGATTTTGATATGTCCCATGTATGTTTACCCTCCTGTCCAAATCCTGACCTGGGGAATTAATTTGAAATACTAAATTGTAGTTTGATATGTTGTTAAACCAGAAGTGACAAACTTGTAGGACATGCATGAATATTGTAATGCCATGGCAATCTGCTGTTGAACTTGTATGTAGCATCCACCATAAAACACAAAATAAGACATTTGGTGTATATGCAGATGTTGGTCAGTCTATTCAAATTATGCAGTCCTTTTTGTTTTGATACAAATAAGCACACAATATTAATGTTTGTACTGTATTTCAATCCAATAATTCAAATTCAAAGTCAAAATTTAAATCAGTTTTATTTCCAATTTCGTAAAAAGCAACTAAAATAATTCAGGAAACATGAGTGAACATAGCAATAACGTTACACATTAACCCATTGGAGATGATTTGTTTTTGCTTTAACACGCATTTCCCATAGACCTCGTGACGAGATATCTCGTCACTCGTCTTCAACGGGTTAAAAGAGAACATATCAATACAAATGTAAATGGTACAGGAGAATATACACAAATCATACAAGACAGCAATATATAATACGCTTACTTAAAATTGCATAAGAATGGTGGAGCCAGCAAAGCCAGTTCAAATTCAAATTCAAATTCAGTTTTATTGATAAATCATCTCAAATATATACACAATCATAAAAATTGGCAGGATCAATCACCCCGTAAAAAACATGTATGGCTTGATAAAATGGGCGGACCCTTACAAACTTGATCAAAAAAACAAACAAATTATATTGAAAATAATAAAATACGGAAATACACACAATATGAAGGCTTTAAAAAGTTGAGTTGTTATTAATTTCTCTGTATTGGTTTTTTTATCACTTTGCAGCATCTGTTAGCTTCCATCATAAGGATCATGAAATTCTGTCGCAGTGAGAACTACAAAGGAGAACCTCCACCTCAAGTGAAGAACATCCGAGACATTATTACCTATGTCAGGTAGGTACAGATGGACTCTGAGACGGAATGGGGTGTAGAGGTAGGATACTAGGAACAAAGGAAGAGGTAGAGAAGTGGAAGAGGAGGAAGAAAAGAAAGGAGAAGAAGAGGAAGATAAAGATGGAAGAAAAGGAGGGGAAGAAGAGGAAAAAAGGAAGAGGATAAAGAGGAGGAGAAGGAAAAGGAGAAAGAGTGGGAGCAGAAAAAGAACTACCTATTGCACTGAATTCATTTTATTGCAAATTGAACAGTTGGATTGAACATACAAACCATGTAATTCACAACAAAAACAGTATATATACATACTATTGGGAGACAATGTGTTGGACATGGGAGTAAATAAAAGAGGAGACTACAATAGGAGAGCAGCTTGAATGAAGACAAAGTTGTAAAAGAAGAATAAAGCAAAGGCAAAGAAGGAGAATGAGGAGGAGGAGATGATGACAATGATGACTTGTTTGGTTCCAACTGCTAGACGTTTTGAGAACAAGATTTTCCAGGGAGATGGGTGTTTGTTAATGAATTTGATTGCCAAAATATCCAAAACTGTGACATTGTGCATGAAAACGTGTGTAAAGAGTAATTTGTTTTTGTATAATAAGTTAATACCAATATGTGTTTCATTATCTGCATTTTCCTTTATCGTGTCAGAAACCTACGGGTCATCGATAACACCAAACGACTGATGCAGCTGTCTTACAACCTGGAGACACCCAAGACGTGACGAGAGGAGAACCAGACATAGAGGGTGCTCTTGTCAGCACCTCTCCTCAGACCGTGGCCTCCACTTAATGCTGCCAGTAGCACATCTGGGCAAGCTTCTGTTCTTCCAAAATGCTATGACTCTTTATGCACCAGACACGAAAAAAA
>JZLH01S0440124.1:8535-19563 GCA_001188425.1 Eucidaris tribuloides
CATCACATGACATATGGGGAGCTGTTCGCATGTGACGTCACAAATTTAAAGTTAAAAATTCCATAACTCTGTTACTCTTTGGTGGATTTTCGCCAAACTTTCATTAATATGTTCCTCTCATTGTTCTGCTTTTATTAAAACCAACTTGATGTCAGGGTGAACCTTGCCTTTAAGGGTTCCGAGAATCTAAAAATCTTCATATTAATTGTGCAGTTTCAGAGTCCGGTGTAAAGTCCCAGTCAAATGAGGTTCTGCATGGTCGGGTGAACTTTATTTTTAATCAAGAATCTGCATTATTGTTCGTTTCAATTAGAATTAAATAAAAGTTCATATTAAGTTTTGTTTCAGATTCAGATTCAGATTCATCTTTATTGTCCATGTTAAATACATATAGATTTTGTGTCCATTGGCTTGCATGATTTATAATTTTACAATAAACAACACGATCATATAATAACATATAACATGATATAATAACAATTAACATAATAACTTAAAATGTGAAGCGCGTAGCACGTAGCATAAACATATCATATAACGTATAACATAAAATGTACAACATGTAATATTTAATAGTATCTATAACCTTTAATATTTGATAGTTATTATTCAGTTCTGTGGCAATTAAAGAATTAAAAACAAAATTAGATTCAGCATAAGAAAACAGATTTCCAATAGTTCAATGATGTAATGATTTTGTATTATGTTATAAAGTCAACTTTACTCTACGAGTAATTTCAGTCACATTTAAATAAATTAAAAATTTACTTCATGAGAAAGGAGTCAAAAATATTCCTCTCAATGGCTATGAAATTATTTACAATAGTACGCGAAAATTCTCAAACTGGTTTAGAACTATGTGGATACAACAGCAGTATCACGGCAAGGTATGAGTATTCAGATACAATACTGTAGTGGTTTCAGCCAATTACAAGTGGGTACTAGTATGCCCAATTCCAAAGAAAGACATCACGTTTTTGCTCTATCCAAAGATTTTGTTCGTATTTCAAAGAGCAGAAATAAATGTGACCTGTCACAATGATACCCTGATAAAATCGGACTTTTTATGAAACATAAACATAAAAAGAAAATTACTTCGGGTGAAAATATAAATATTCAAGCTTTTGCAATATTTTGAAGGTCATAAAACTTTTGATTTTTAAGGACACTTCACTTTCATGCTATACATCGTAATTACAATATTTGCATTTTCCTTACGTTTTGGTCCTGCGACTTTATTAGGGTATCGTGGTGACAGGTCAAAAATACGTTTTTATTATAGTCTATCACTTGGGAAGGGTCTCTTGGACCAAACACTAATTTTATTTAAAAAAAAAACGGTTAAGTGCACAATTGCTTTATTTATATACTCTGTCACTTATCCTATCTTGAGAAGGAGGCCATCACGGTGTAGGACCACTTTTAGACATCTGGACGAGTATAACGATCGACATCTTATTTTCTTATCTAACATGTAAAACTAACGACAACACAACTAGCAGCAGCAAAACAACAACAACAACGCCTATGATTCTTAGCGTAGCCTAAGGATTGATACATAAACATAATCAACATGCAAGGTACATGCAAAGCGGCGACGAAATGTATATATCATCACAGTGAAACACAACATCAAGAGAAATATCGTGAATTTAAGATACAACCATATGCCATAGCTCTTCAAAAATCCAAAATAAATGATGAATTCACGTATATGAAAATACACAGGTCCAAGTCTGAACGTCAATTAAGCTCTACAATCTGTTCCCCATAGTATGATATATATGAAAAATAAAGGCATCGAGTGCTTCCCCTCTTACATACCTAGCACAACCCAGCATTCCCAGGTGTAACCAAGTGTGTTTTCTCAATCAAGTCCATGAAAGTCGCAAGTCATCTGTCTCAAGTCAAGTCAATCAAGTCACAAGTCAACTGCCCGCATGTCATCAAAGTTGCAAGTCATTTGCTTTCAACAAGCTCAATAAGTCAAGTCCACAGCATTCGACGCAACAATCAGCAACAATCAAAAATATAAAAATTGTGCCCAAAATAAAACACCCTAATAGCTTGCGCAGAGTAAGAAAACATATCAATGGCGACGTTGATAAAAAAAACATTCAGAGGTGCGTAATGACAAAGAAAAAAGAGTCATTAAAAAAATTTTATAAACAAAAAACAAAAAACCTCAACTCATAATCATCATACATACATGTCATGTTACCATTTTTCTCATTCACTCAAGTCAAGCGCAAGTCAATCTGTCCGCAAGCAATCAAGCAACAAGTCATTTGCCACCACAACTCAAGTCAAGTCGCAAGTAGAAAAATGCGCGACTCGAGTCTGACCGAGTGCAAGCACCAACATCGAGTCAACCAACTCGCATTCCTCTCTGGTCATACTGATCGTAGCATAATGTAATTGTAGCACACGAATGCCTTTCGAATCAACAACCGTCCAGCACACCGCCTTTGCAGAACAGATAACACCAAGCAGCCAGCTCAAATGTATGCGAGGAATACGATGAAAACGTAAACATTGATCTCACCCTGAAACGCATGTAAAGTACTGGTACATGAGAGTTCCCTTAGCAGACTGAGAATATTGATCCCACAAATGGTGTAGTTAGGTCGGATGCATATGACTCAGAGGACTTGTACCCGTTACATTTTCCGTCCTGAGCACGGAATGATCCTTACCTCTGCAATTAGGTATAAACAAAGCATGCCTACATATTTTCGTTCTGTCACTTGTATTTTACAATGATACCTTTCCCTGTGAAATTGGAAGAACTGTTTAGTGGTTGTGTGTTTGTGTGTGGTGTGGGTTGTGTGTTGTGTGTGTGGTGTGTGTGTGGTGTGTGTTGTGTGTTGGTTGTGTATTCGAGATGCTGTAGCCCAACCTGAAAAAATAAGGTGTGCTTCATGTTGTTAAAGCCATTAGATTTAGAAACTTACGTAATCTTTAATAATTGTTCACTCTGCATTTTTTAAGTTAAACCTGTAACTGCGTTCAACTGGATAAATAAACAGCCACGAAAGAGAAATAGACCTCAGTAGAACCAATCTTTTAACTATAAGAACATGTAATTCGCCCTGTACTCCCACACCATTAAAAGTGATAGGACTAACATTGAGCAAATCAAACCTTGAACTGAGAGCTACATAGAGTGTTCAAATAGACAAAAAACACGCCTACGAATACAAAGTTCGGAAAGTTCAGCCAATTGGGCCAAGTCGCATAGAATCAACAATTAAAACCGGGCGAGTATATAATAGTCCATAGGTACACACATAAGTCTATGGGAGCAAAGCAAGTGAATCGGTCAACTTAACGATTCACTTTAAAGCACTAAATCAATCATTTGAAATACATTTTTTCAGGCTCATTTTTAACCTCATCAAAGACACTGTAGGTCAGGAACATGTGCTCAGATTTTTTAACGTGTAAATGTTTAAGCCAATACTTTAAATAGCGCTACAAATCCCTTGTCAGGCATTCTAACGTAGTGATGGAAACCAAACGCAGAGAAAAGGCTTCATCCAAGTAAGTAAAGTTAAGGTCGTCATGCCGGTCTCGCCATATATTTCGGCAGTATGGAATGTAAGGCAAATCATGAATATTCAAAGAAATCATCCTGTAAATCAAACAATATGTCGTCGATAACGAGTTTGAGGCAGCGTTGTTATCAAGGGTTAATCGTCAAAATTTAAATACTGTATGAACACGCACTTTACCCATACGGTGTAACGATTAAGATGTCCGACATTTATCCGGCGACAAGTAACCGACAATTATTTCATCACAACACTGACCTCACCTCCTAACCCCAACTCCCTACCTAACCCTAACCCTAAACACAACCCTACCCGTTCGACGGCAACCCATAACTCTGACCCTAACCTTGTCTTCGAAAATATTACCGGAGCAGTGTCGCCGAGCAATGTCGGATCACCACGAAATGAAGGTCTACGCCGCATGCTTACAGTATAAACCATAGATGGGTCGACTAAAAACCACCATGGAGAATATTAATCACAGTGAAAACCATAATTCCTTACCTCTGTGATAAAAGACAATATAGCATTTCCCACCATAACCCATGTACTTTTCATATGTTAATATCCATTCTAACATATGTAAGGTCGCACACCCGCCATTTCTTCCCCTTTGAAGCATAAATAACCTGATGTGAATTACTCACTAGACGCTGTATACAATAACCCTTTTGTACATCCCAGGAAGTGTACTGATTACTGATGGAATAATCCTCCCAAGGGATCTTCCAATCTTCCAACTCGAAATCTGAAATTAAATATGACTTGACGTCAAAATCAACAATGCGATAACACGTCTACTCAATTACGCCCTCACGGACTCTGTTTGCCACTGCTACAATGGTGTGATTGTTCCTGTAAGCATAACTTATTATATTTCGAATCTTTTTCGCACATGGTTGAATACGAACATATCATTTTGACATATAGCGTCAGGAGAAAGTATCAATAAGTACTTGGAAATGGCAAACAAATCATGTAAAAATAAGTACGCCTTACTGCAGACAAAACACATTCACTTCAGAATATTATTTCTCAAAATGGCAGCATTTAAGATACAGTCGTGAACGTATTTACTGTATACTCCTACAATACTAAAGTAAAATTCTCGACTCCAACCTAAATAATGAAATTTTGATGGCGTACAGAAGCAAGAAGTCGTTTTCTCGAGTTATGGAATCTCTCATCGAAAGATGACAGCCACATACCACCCAAACTGACATGCTTCATTCCGAAACAAACGCTTTCACGCCGAATTAGAAGCATTTCGTCCTAAAGTGCGAGTGCATCTCTGTAAAAAAGTGATCCATAAACACACTCTGTGAGGAAACGCACTCTAATCGATGAACTAGTGCAATTCACCTTTTGTGATAAATTCACCAGCTTTGAGGTGGAATCTACTCTTCAGACGGCCTCCAAACATATCACTTGGTCACTGGAGGCAAGATTCCACCTATTTGCACTCTCTCTCTTTCGGCTACTCCCATAATAACCTAGATCGCCACAGTGAGGCAATTCTCGCAGCTCGCGAAATTAATGGTGATATCTTTCTTGTCAGCAACCAGATTCCATATCCCTATAACAACACCATTAAAGCACCTTTCGAAATATCCTTCCTTTTCCTGGGCACCATCCCAAACATACTTTCCCTGTCGAATAGGCCATCACGGCTCTCCCTTGACATGTCGACAAAAACCACTGCAGTATTTTCACTCGTCGCCTTCATCCCGAAGTGCTGTCCCTCTCACGTCTCACAAACACTCATTACTAATTCCCTGCTATTCTGATCACATCTAAGAAAACGCAACATCTGCAACTGTGGCCACGTTGAACTTCTGCCTTTTTGTGTATAAACTGTCTCAGTCCCGATTACATCCTTGGGACCTAAACTTCGTCCTACAGACCTCCCCTTGTTCTGCCGTTACCTCCTGCGTCAAACATCTCTCCTGTCACTCTCCTCCACCCATCCAAACCTGCCTGAATCTCATTCTATTCACCTATTGTTCACTAATAATACGCCAAAAGCAACAAACGCTACATAATAAAGGCGGATAAGTGGCTATAGAGTATAATTATCGACGAACGGCTCTGACATGTTATATGGCAGTGAAACTAGTGACGTGCACTCTGCTGGTAGTAAGCAGTGGATCTCATTTGCAAACATCCCCCCACAGACCAAGAAAGATAACCCATCCCTTAGCTATTGATGAAGGACATGTCTTGAAACGGGCGTCAGTGATAACCTAGAATTGAAAAATGTCAAAGAAACAAGAGGCCGTTAGTTGTAAGCGTCTAGTAGGAATGTTTTTCGTCGAAAAAAAATTCAAAATCACGAGTCAACGGTCCACATAATCCACTAAAACTGAGTTTTACTCCTTATTGCTGAAGGTTCCAGATACATCTTCTAAATGCCATTGAGTTCACAATGTAATTTTAGGCAATCAAAAGAGATCTCCTGCCTAAACCTTTCAGTACCATTGTAATATTAAAGAAAAGAACCTAACATGTGGACTCAATAAAAAAAAACCTGTCGAACTTGATACTGACTACAGGAGTGCTTACATGACTAAAAAATCCAAACATACAGAATTTGGAAGGCTAGAGCACCCTGCCATGGTATCATGGATAAACAATTATATACTTACATCACACCGAGTTCGAATCAGTCGGCACCATGTAACACAGTAGTCATGGGAGGAAATAGATCAAGCAGGAGATGTCACTCTGGATTTCACCTTGAAGCACACTAATATCACTTTGAGTACAATTGCTTCAGGGTTCATTTAACCTTATCAAAGACACTTACAGCATGGAGATTATGCAGCTCAGATAGTTAAAACTGTGGCTTTAAATAAAAAAAAAATCTTGCATGTAGGGCACGAAAGAATAAAATAATTAATGGCCAAAAACGAAATTGTCACTGGTAAGATGAGTGCGATGAATTTCTATACATTCAGAAAGACGTTTTCGTATTTCAAAAGATATAATGAGTTAAAATAATTCAATATATGAGCACCTAAAAGATTCCTTTCATATATGTTGGATACTTGATCATTTGTCCCCATTTTATTATTAGTCATCAATCGTGCAATCGTGGCTCATTTACAGGCAAATCAAGGATCCATGCGATTTGTCCTTCTGCATGTGTTTTTGCACGGACGTAAAACGCGTGCGTTGCATTGGCACTGCATCAAAACATGGACTACAGACGCAGCACTCTCTGAATCTCGCTCCACACAAAAGTAAGTCCATTCTCATCTTTTCTAAATTCCAAAATGACAAGATCTATTTTAGGTGTGCCGATGTATTATCGTGCAAGTGGACGGAATATTTCCATTGGTAAAAGATAATATTGATAAAATCACTCGGTGCGCCTCCGTTTAATAATCTTATTCTATCTTTCAACACTCATGATATATCCTCCAATGCCTCAAACATTCATTATAGTAACTTGATCCTGCCAGTCTAAAGAGCAAATTAACTGAAACACATTATATCAAGATTGCTCCTTAAAAGTCCCTTACTGCATTTGACCTTATGAACACGTTTTGTTGTTCATTAACGTCATAATATGAATCCTGCATGTTAAACAATTGCTTGGGGTTGAACAGTAAAAGGAACGCTCCCTGTAATGTAGATTCGTTAATGGAGATTTCCATAAAACGTTTCACGAGCAAAAAATTGAATAAAATTTTTCGTTTATTATTGATTCGCCTACAATACGTATAAACTCAAAAATGTATTCTCAATGTTCCTTGATCGAAAATAACTGAGCACTTATAGAAGTCACTATATAAGACGACAATTGTTAAAACTAAAAAAGATGAGAACAGCTGTGATCTTAACTCTAAAAGAGTAGAACATCCAACAACACGAACAAATTAAATGGCAACCTCGTGTTTGTGTGAACTGTACAGTGGAATAAAAAATGAGAAGCTCAAATCTTCCAAATTGAACGAAATCATAAACCTAACATACGAAATGAAGCATAAATTATTCCTTATAAATCGTCATTATCATTTCGGCCAAGAGACGCTCAGTCTATCAGTACAAGTACAATTCAAACAGAGAAGCACTGAAATTTAAGTAATGTGAAATCATCCTGAGCAATACGCGTACCTGGAAATGAATGACCAATTTACCAAATGAAAGAAAATAATTATTTATTATCATTCCTGAATGAGTTTTATATATACTCGTTTGAATTGAAAAGAATTAGAATTAACCGGTCCTTTCTCACGCGAAGCTGACTTCGGCAACTCACTCTTCGAAATTCAAGAGTCATCTCGAACGAGCCCATCCGTTAACAACCCTCCTCCACACTAGGTGAAACCTTCGAAAGAAGACACCAAATTTAATTTCCGTCCAGAAGAGTGATTCTTCGGGATTCTTAAGCACGACAACAAGCGATATAAGAAGATAAATGTGGACAACGGAAAGACGCCGTCAAAAGTTATACCCGCGAATTTGTCAAAAAAATCAGATAGTAAGAACTGAAAAAGTGAATGATGACAATCATACCTAATCAGGAGTGTGAGTGATCCAAGATAACGTATTACTTTAGGATGCATTACGCTCTGCATGACGTTCAGGAATATGGAGAGTGGAGTCCATGTTGCATTGTGAATGAGGCGTCGTTAAAAAAAAAGACAATAGAAGTATCCATATCGATGATGTACCAGCTAGCCTTATCTTACCTGATGTCTGTGCACATAAAAATTCAAGCATCAATTACGTTTACCCTCAGTGACGGTAGCGGGAATGACTCCATAAAACACAGATACGCTATGATGCAGCCAAGAACCAATTGTACAATGGCTAGAATACCATTGCAGAGTTTACAGAAAATTTTAGTATTTTTTTGTTTTTTAGATTTCTCAAATCAAACTGCAACATTAACAACATGCAAAATCCTGAACTAAGGTTACATGTCCGTACTCTCATGTCCAGCCCACATAGATGTCCAAATGTTACGATAAAATTCCTAGCTAATACTGTAAGTAACACTTGATGCCGACGGCATATTCACTTCAAGAATTTCGTAACAACATTCTGGCTGCTATCGCCCCACTGGTGTGCCGAGAAGACAATCAAAATCCATACTTTTAAATTCGAATTACAGACTTGCGAAGTACCTACCACATGATATCTCATTTAGAGAAGACACGTTGAACCAATCCACATGAATAAAATGCCTTGTCTGACAGCATTGATTTATAGAAAAATATACATTTGAAAGTAGACACATAAAATCCAAACAACCAGCACCCAATGTGTGAAATGGTACACTGTAAAATAAACGTTTTAGCAATTAACTATTAAGTGTTTAGAAAGTGAAAAGTAATGAACGTGTTTAAGGAAATATGTTAAGCTTTTAGCTTGTTAGGATATGGATCCCTGATGTTAATATTTGACACACGACACTAGCCTCTAAAACAAACATGTTACAAAGTATAGCAAAAAGCCTTAGAAAGGCGTTTTATCCTAACACATTTACAGTGCAATAAAAAATAAAAAAAATTTGGGGAGTAACTAATTGCATACAAGAATGATGAGGAACCTATTAAATGAGGATATTCGACGCATTTTTCCAATGAAAAGTATCTCAGATTTGAACAGTTATATTCAAGCCTCGTGGCAATTTGGGTAACGGCATTCGGAGATGCCTTTCTTGTCCTGAAATCAGCCTCTTTGTTGTGATAATGAATAACAGTTAGTTTCAAAGATAGTCTAAAGAAATAGTCATCAAACATCAAACCTTAAAGAATCCTTATCAAACCAGATTGATTGGAGATAGTTAAATTCATATTGCCAAATTTCAAATAATGAAAATGATAATTGATCAATGATGATGGAAAAGATAAGATAAGAAAGATAATAAATGAATAAGATAACATTTATTTAAAAACCTTTACAAATACAACATGTCAAATGCGCTGACTTAATTGAACAGATGAGTTTGAGTGTTGTTTAAAGAACTGAAAGGAGGGTTGATTTCTTAGATTCTGAGGTAGTCGTCCAGAGAGTTGGGAGGGCCAGCAGATTAAAATGCCTCTTCACGCAACGTAGAGACATCTTCAGATTATGGACTAGCATGATCCTTGTGAGAAGGCGGCGAGAGTACGTGATGTCCTGATTAATGAGTTCAGATAAGTATGTGAGGACTAGACGTGAGCACTTGAATAGGAGTACTTGAAGAGAACTCTGATCGCTGTAATCAGTGAAGTTGCCGTAAATTGGAGCATGTAGAGATCTGAGGTTGATCTGTGACGAGCTTGCGCTGCTATTGGATCCGTTGAGTTCCTAATTCAAGTTATCTGTACATATTGCGACCACGTATTCTCAAATAAATTAATCCCCAAACAGTGCCAATCGTTAACATAGTTATAGATAAAACACTCACCAGAGATAAAAAGAGTAGTATAAAGACAGTAATTCCAGTAAAACAAATCTGAGGCTACACGATTCCCCTGTCTGATAAGTCAAACATGAATCCCAAATAATTCAACTAGTTCAAAACGATCATTAATGCAATTTAAAAAGGAAAGTGATTAGCGCGATTCCAATTTTCCCCCATAGACCACGCTGTGTGCACAATTACGCTCGCGCATTACACGGCCATTATCTCGAACATTTTACGAATGACACACTATAACTACGCGGCGTTATTCCGCAATCTCGTATCGCTATATACACAATGATTGACCGCGCACTCGAGCGAACGCGTATCAAAACCGAATGCGTAGTGTTACCATGGAGCTTAGCTCCATGATGTAACTTATTAGAGTAGGTGAACGCCGTTCCTTCGGAGGACGGTCAATCAAACTGTCGGAAGCGATACACGTTCGATGAACGCCAACCCATATGCATTTCTAGTTTTCTAAGTGTAATTTGTCCGTCACTGTCAGATAGCAAAGTTTGACAATTCTAATGGGCTTCCACAATTATAAAAGGCTTAAAATCTATTCCACGATGCCCATATATTTTTGTAACAGAAGCCCCATAATTTTTTATCATTACATCAGCAACAATGGCCTGCCAGAAAACGCATATATAATAAAACACCCTATTACCAACAACCCTCATTCTGAAGCCTCACATGCAAATACAATATTTAAAGGTAGCAAATCTCATGCAACCCTCCATACACAAACAAAAACTTGTCATACCGTTAGGCTATTTAAAAGGATTGCCTGGAAAATCTAATATCAGAAATACCACATTTTGAAATATGTGTGAAAACCAATAGTTGTGTATGTATAACTAGCAAACTTCCAAATCAATGACCACTACAGTAGTCCATGGTTATAGTCAGCTGATTACAAGTACACATGTAAACCAGACGTGACTGGCATGACAGCAGCAAAGGTCATCTACTGCACTGTACAAACGGCCCAACATGAGCACTAGCACTACTGGAATAAAAAAAAACATACATCACTGTCCAAACCAGACGAGTCTACCAAGGAGTTGT
>JZLH01S0440124.1:19588-30177 GCA_001188425.1 Eucidaris tribuloides
CTACATTGAAAACAACGACAACAACAACAGCAGCAGCAGCAACAACAACAACAACGCCCTGATGATGTCTTAGCGTAGGCCTGAAGGAGTTGATACATAATACAGTATAAACACTGGCCATAGGGTACATGCAAAGCGGCTGGACGAAATGTATATATCTCACGTGAAACACAACGAGAAATCGTGAATTTAAGATACACCATATGCTCTTCAAAAATTCCAAAATAAATTTGTGAGAGTCATCGTACTATGTTAAAATACACGTGTCTCATGGTCTGAACGTGCATTGATGCTCTTACACTGTTCCCCATAGATTTATTATTATGTGAAAAATATAAGGCATGTGAGGTGCTTCCCCTCTTTACAGTACGTAGGTCTACAATCCCAGCATTTTCCCAGTGTTGTAACCAAGTGTTTTTTTCTCAAGTCAAGTCAAGTGAAGTCGCAAGTCATTCTGTCTCAAGTCAAGTCAAGTCAAGTCACAAGTCATCTGCCCTCATGTCAAGTCAAGTTGCAAGTCATTTTTTTTTCACAAGTCAAGTCAAGTCAAGTCACAGGTCATTTCGACGCAAGTCAAGTCAAGGCAACAAGTCAAAAATATAAAAATTGTGGCCCAAAATAAACAACTCCTCATAGTCTTTGCTGCAGATGAGAAAACATTTATTCAGATGGCCGTTGAGTAAAAAAAGACATCTAGAGGGTGCGTATGGACAAAGAATAAAGAGTATTTAAAAATTTTATAAACAAAAACAAAAAATACCTCACTCATAATCATGCATACATGTACATCAGTGTTGTAACCATTTTTTCTCAAGTCAAGTCAAGTCAAGTCGCAAGTCATTCTGTCGCAAGTCAAGTCAAGTCACAAGTCATTTGCCCACAACTCAAGTCAAGTCGCAAGTTAGAAAAATTGGCGACTCGAGTCTGACTCGAGTGCAAGTCACCAACTCGAGTCAACAACTCTGCATTCCTCTTCCTGGTCATACTGATTTTCGTTACATAATGTATTGTAGCACACGACTATTTGGCCAGTTTTCGAATGCAACAACCGTCGCAGCACACCCTTTTGCAGATCAGATAACAACCAATGCAGCCAGCTTCGAAAATGTATGCGAGGAATATCGATGGAAAACGTAACATTGATTCACCCTGAAACGCATGGTAGTATTCTGGTACAATGTAGGATTCCCTTTAGCATGACTGAGAATATTGATCACAATGGTGTAGTTAGGTCGGATGCATATTGTACTCAGAGGTGTACTTGTATCCAGGTTTTACATTTTCCGGTCTGAGCACTGGAATGGTCCTTACCTCTGCAATAGGGTATAAACAAAGCATTGTCCTCATGTATTTTCCGTTCTGTATTTGTATTTTTACAATGGAACCTTTCCTGTGAAATTGGAAGAACTGTTTAGTGGTTGTGTGTTTGTGTGTGGTGTGGGTTGTGTGTTGTGTGTGTGGTGTGTGTGTGGTGTGTGTTGTGTGTTGGTTGTGTATTCGAGATGCTGTAGCCCAACCTGAAAAAATAAGGTGTGCTTCATGTTGTTAAAGCCATTAGATTTAGAAACTTACGTAATCTTTAATAATTGTTCACTCTGCATTTTTTAAGTTAAACCTGTAACTGCGTTCAACTGGATAAATAAACAGCCACGAAAGAGAAATAGACCTCAGTAGAACCAATCTTTTAACTATAAGAACATGTAATTCGCCCTGTACTCCCACACCATTAAAAGTGATAGGACTAACATTGAGCAAATCAAACCTTGAACTGAGAGCTACATAGAGTGTTCAAATAGACAAAAAACACGCCTACGAATACAAAGTTCGGAAAGTTCAGCCAATTGGGCCAAGTCGCATAGAATCAACAATTAAAACCGGGCGAGTATATAATAGTCCATAGGTACACACATAAGTCTATGGGAGCAAAGCAAGTGAATCTGGTCAACTTACGATTTTCACTTTTTTAAAGCACTAAATAATCATTTTGAAATACAATTTTTTCAGGGCTTCATTTTTAGACCTCATCAAAGACACTGGTAGCATGGGGAATCATGTGGCTCAGATTTTTTAACTGTGGTAAATGTTAGCCAATACCTTTAAGATAGCTCTACAATTTCGCCTTGTCAGGCATTCTTAACGTAGTTGTATGGAAACATAAACGCAGAAGATAAAGGCTTCATTCAAAGTTAAGTAAAGTTAAGGTCGTCTATGCCGGTTCTCGCCATTCTTAGTTTCGGGGGAGTTTATGGATGTAAGCATAATCATGATATATTCAAAGAAATATCCTGTAAATCAAACAGATTATGTCTTTCGATAACGAGTTTGATGGCAGCGTTGTTATCTCAGGGGTTAATTCCGTTCAAAATTTAAATACTTTGTATTGAACACGGCACCTTGTTTACCCATTACGGTGGTAACGATTAAGGATGTCCGACATTTGATCCGGCGACAATTAATCCGACAATTATTTCATGCACTAACACTGACCTCACCCCTAACCCCCAACCCTAACCCTAACCCTAACACTAACCCTAACCCTGTTCTGAACTGGAAACCCAGTGGTAACTCTGACCCTAACTCTTTGTCTTCTGAGATATTATTACCGGAGCAGTGTCGCCGGAGCAAATGTCGGATCACCACGATGAAGGGTCTACGGACCGCAAGGTCTTACAGTATAAACGCATATATTTTGTCGACTAAAAATACCACCATGGAGAATATTTAACCAGGAAAACCATAATTTTCCTACTCTTTCTGTGATAAAGCACAAATATATTGCATTTTCCCCACATACCCATGTACTTTTATATGTTTATATCCATTCTACATGGTATGTAGGTCGCACACCTGCCATTTGATTCCCCTTTGAAGCATAATACCTGGATGTGAATTATCTCACTAGACGGCTGTATACAATTTTACCCTTTTGACGAACCCCGGAAGGTGTACTGATTACTGATGGATAATCTTTCCCAAGGGTCTTTCCAACTCTTCCAATCGTAAATCTGAAATTAAATATTGTACTGAACGTCCAAAATCACATGCCGATACACGTGCTCTCAATTTACGCCCTTCAGGGACTTCTGTTTTGCCACTGCTACAATGTGTGTTTGTTGCCTGTAAGCATAATTATTATATTTTCGATCCTTTTCGCACATGGTGATTACGACATATCATTTTGATCATTTATAGCGGTGCAGGAGAAATTATTCTAATAAGTACTGTGATATGGCATAATCAAATCATTGTAAAAATAGTACCTACTTGCAGATTCAGAAACACATGTCACTTCATGAATATTTATTTCTTCAAAATATGGCATGCATTTAGATACAGTTCGTGAAACCGTATTTACTGTATACTCTCTAAATGAAAAGAGTAAATTCTCGACTCCACTAAAATATTGAATATTTTTGATTGCCGTAAGAGCAAGAATTCGTTCTCGAGGTTATGGAAATCTCTCTCGAAAGAGTGAGCAGCCACTATTCCACTCCAAACTGACATTTGTTTCATTCCGAATCAAACGCTTTTCACGCCGAATTAGAATGCATTTCGTCCTAAGTGGGAGTGCATTCCTCTGTAAAAGAAGTGATCCATAAACCACTCTTGTTTGGAGTGAAACTCACTCTAATTCGGATTGAACTAGTGGCTAAATTCACTCTTTTGTGAGTGAAATTCACCACTTTGAGGGTGGAATTCTACTCTTTCAGACGGTCCAAACATTCACTTTGTCACTGGAGTCAAGATTCCACTATTTTGCACTTCTTCTCTCTTTCGGCTACTCCCATAAACCTAGGAGTCGCCACAGTGATGCAATTTCTCCACTGCGATTAATTGTGTGATATCTTCTTTGTCACACCAATGATTCTCATATCCTCTATTACAACATCCATAAAGCCCCTTTTTCGATTATATCTCTTTCCTTTTCCTGGGGGCACCATCTCCAACATCTTTCTTCGTATATACCATTCACCTCTCCCTTGGACATGTCGATCAAAACCACTGCAGTATTTTCCTCTGTCGCCTTATCCCGATAGTTGCTGTCCCTCTCACGTCTCACAAACTCATTACTAATCCTGTCTATTCTGATCACTCTTAAAGAAAATCGCAACATCTGCAACTGTGCCACGTTGAACTTCCTGCCTTTTTGTGTATAAAACTGTCTCAGTCCCGTACATCATGGGTGGACTAAACTCTGTCCTACAGACCTTCCCCTTTGTTCTGGCCGTTACCCTTCTGTCAAACATCTCTCCTGTCACTCTCCTCCACCCATTCCAACCTGCCTGAATTCTCTTCTTTATTTCACTATTTTTCACTAATAACCACAAAAGCAACAACTCTACATAATAAAGGCGGATAAGTGGGTCTATATAGTATAATTATGGACGAACGGCTGACATGTTATATTGCAGTGACTAGTGTACGTGCACTCTGCTGTGTATTAAAGGCAGTGGATCTCATTTGCAAACATCCCCACAGACCAAGAAAAGATAACCCATGCCCTTAGGCTATTGATGAAGGACATGTCTGTGAAATCTGGGCGTCAGTGATAACCTAGAATTTGAAAAATGCGAAAGATAAACAATAGCCGTTTAGTGTACGTTCTATGGTAGGAATTTTTTCCTCGAGAGAAAAAATTCAAATCAGAGTCTAACGGTCACTATAATTCCACTAAAACTGAGTTTTTAGCTCCTTTATTTTGCTGAAGGTTCCCAGATGACATTTTCTTCTAAATGCCATTGTATTTTCACAATGTTAATTTTTAGGCATGCAAAAGAGATCTCCTGCCTTTAAACCCTTTCAGTACCATTGTAATATTAAAGATAAAGACTAACATTGTGGAACTTCAATTAAAAAAAAACCTGTCTAACTTTGATATCTGAGCTACATGGTAGTGCTTACATGGACTAAAAAATCCTAGCATACAGAAGTTTGGAATGCTATGGAGCCACTGGCATGGTATGCATGGATAAACAATTATTACTTCACCCGAGTTCTGAATCAGTCGGACCTGTAACACAGTAGTCTATGGGAGGAAATAGACAAGGTCAGGAGATGGTCACTCTGGATTTTCACTCTTTGAAGCACTTAATGATCACTTTGAAGTACAATTTGTTCAGGGGTTCATTTTTAGACCTTATCAAAGACACTTACAGCATGGAGGATTATGCAGCTCAGATATTTAAAACTGTGGCTTTAATAAAAAAAAATCTTTGCATGTGAGGGTGGCACTGAAAGAATTAAATAATAACTAGCCAAAAACGTATATTTGTCACTTTGTATAGATGAGTGCAGAATTTTCTGATACATTCAGAAAGAATCGTTTTCGTATTTTTCTAAAAGATTATAATGAGTAAAATATATTCAATTATATGACACCTAAATAGATCCTTGTCATTTGATTGGTTGTTTGATATTGATCATTTGTCCCATTTTATTATTACGTCATCATTCGTGCAATCGTGGCTCCATTTACAGTGCAATCAAGGATCCATGCGATTTTGTCCTTTTGCACGTGCACGGACGTAAAACGCGTGCGTTTGCATTGTGCATGCGATCAAACATGGACTACAGCGCAGCACTCTCTTGATCTCGCTCGCACACCAAAATGTAAGTCCATTCTCTCTTTTTTCTAAATTCAAATGACAAGGATCTATTTTTAGGTGCCTGAATGTATTTTATTCGTGCAGTGGACGGAATATTTCATTGGGTAAAAGATGAAATTATTGATAAAATTCAACTCGGTTGCGCCTCGTTTAATAGATCTTTTCATCTTTCACCTCATGAAATATTCCTTCCATTGCACTCATAAACATTCATTATTAGTATATTGGATGCCGCAGTCTCAAAGAGCAAATTTGAACTGAAACACATTATTTACAGATTTGGCTCCTTAAAAGTTCCTTTACTGCATTTGACCTATGAACACGTTTTGTTGTTCATAACTCATAATATTGAATCCTGCATGTTTAAACAATTGCTTGGGGTTGTAAAGTAAAAGGTAAACCTCCTGTAATGTAGATTCGTTAATGGAGATTTCCAAAACGTTTTCACGAGCAAAAAATTGATAAAATTTCTCCGTTTATTATTTTGATTTCGCCTACAATACGTATAAACTAAAAATTATGTATTCCAATGTTTTTTCCTTGATGAAAATAACGTGATGTCACTTATAGAAGTCACTTATATAAGATGACAAGTTTGTTAAAACTAAAAGATGATGAACAGCTTGTGATGTACTTCGTATAAAGATGTAGAATAATCCAACAATCACGATACAAATTAATGGCAACCTCGTGGGTTTGTGTGAACTGTACAGTGTGAATAAAAAATGATTGAATCTCAAATCTTTCCAAATTGAACGATAATATCATAAACCTGACATACGAAATGATAGCATAATTATTTCACTGTTATAAATCGGTCATTCATATTCGGCCAAGGATGACCGCTCAGTCACAACAAGTAACAATTCAAGCAGAGAACACTGGAAATTTAAGTAATGTGAAATTCATGCCTGAGCAATTACGCGTTACCGGAAATGAATGACCAATGTACCAAATGAAAGTAAAATAATTATTTATTATCATTCCCTGATATGAGTTTTATAATATCTTTGTTTGAATTTGAAAGAATTGAGATTGAATCCGGGTCCTTTTTTCTCACGCTGTATATCTGACTTCCGCACTTTCATCTCTTCTTGAAATGTCAAGAGTCTATCTCGACGAGCCCATCCGTTTAACAACCCTCCTCCACACTATGGTGAAACCGAAGAAGTACACCAAATTTAATTTCCGCGAGAATAGTGTATTCTACGGGGATTCTTCGCAACGACACAATGCGATATGTAAGAAAGATAAATTTGGAAACGGAAAGACGTCCGTCAAAAGTTTATACCCGATATTTTGTCAAAAGAAATCAGATCAGTAAGAATCTGAAAGAAGTGATGAGTGACAAGTCTACCTATAAGGAGGTGTGAGTGATCCCCAAGATAACGTGATTACTTTAGGATGCAGTTTACGTCTGCACGTTCAGTGTGAGAAGATGGATGAGTGGAGGTTCAGTGTGTGGCATTGTGAATGAGGCGTCGTTTAAAAAAAAAGACAATAGTAAGGTATGCAATATCGATGATGTACCAACTAGGCCTGATCTACCTTGTATGTCTGTGCACATAAAAATTCAAGCATCAATTTACTGTTTACTCCTCAGTGATCGGGTACGGGAATGGATCTCCATAAAACTACAGATACAGCTATGTATGCAGCCAAGAACCAAATTGTACAATGCTAGAATATCATTTGCAGAGTTTACAGGAAAATTTTGAGGTTTTTTTTTTTTTTTAGATTTCTCAAATCAAGACTCACATTAACAACATGCAAGAAATCCTGAACTAAGTGTTACATGTCCGTATCTCTCATGTCCACGCCACGATAATTGTCAATGTTACGATAAAATGTTCCTAGCAATACTGTAGTAACACTTTGATGCCACGTGCATATTCACTCAAGAATTCGTAACACATTCTTGGGTGCTATCGGCCCACTGGTGTGCCGAGAAGACAATCAATTCCATACTTTTTAATTCGAATTACAGACATCCCTGAAGTTCCTACCAATGATATTCATTGTAAGATGAAGACACGTTGAACCAACCACATGAATTAAAATGCCTTGTCTTGACAGCATTTGGATTTTTTATAGAAAAATATACATTTTTGAAAGGTTAGACACATAAGTCCAAACAACCCAGCACCCAATGTGTTAAATGTGTACACTGTAAAAAAACGTTTTTAGCAATTAAATATTAGTGTTTAGAAAGTGAAAGTAATGACGTGTTTAAGGAATATATGTTTAGCTTATTTAGCTGTGTTTAGATATTGGACCCTGATGTTTAATGATTTGACACACGACACTTAGCCTCTAAACAAACATGTTTACAAAGTTATAGCAAGAATGCCTTTAGAAAGGCGTTTTCTTCCTAAACACATTTTTTACAGTGCAATTAATAAATTGGGAGTACTAATTGCATATCAAGAATGATTAGGAACCTATTAAATTGAGATATTTGACGGCATTTTCAATGTAAAAGTATTCTCAAGATTTAACAGTTATATTTAAAGCCTCGTGGCATTTGTGGTATAGGGATTTCTGGATGCTTTCTTATCCTGAAATCAGCTTCTTGTGTGTGATAATGATAACAGTTAGTTTCTAAAGATAGGTCTAAAAGAAATAGTGTCATAAACATCAACTTTAAAGAATCCTTACAAACCAGATTGATTGGGAGATATTAGAATTCATATTTCAATTTCAAGATAATGATAATGATAATGATAATGATGATGATAATGATAATGATAATGATAATGATAATGATAATGATAATGATAATACATTTATTTATACATTTTACAAATATCATACATGTTCAAATGCGCTGACTTAATTGAACAGATGAGTTTTGAGTTGTTGTTTAAAGAGACTGAAGGAGGGTTGATTTCTTAGATATTGAGGTAGTCGGTTCCAGAGTTGGGGAGCAGCAGATGAAAATGCTCTTTCACCAAGCGTAGAGAGCATCTTGGCAGATGGATGGACTAGCATGATGCCTTGTGAGGAGCGGAGAGAGTACGTGGATGGTTGGCTGATTGTAATGAGTTCAGATAAGTATGGAGGAGCTAGACTGTGGATGCACTTGAAAATGAGGAGTATTTTGAAGAGAACTCTGGATCTGCTTGGTAATCAGTGAAGTTGCCGTAGAATTGGAGTCATGTGAGAGATCTGAGGTGATCTTGTGACGAGTCTTGCTGCTGTATTTTGGATCCGTTGGAGTTTCCTAAATTAAGTTATTTCTGTAGCATATGGTGCTGACCAGCGTATTCTCAAGATAATTATCCCCAAACAGTGCAATCGTTAATCATAGTTATATAAAACATCTTCACCAGAGATTAAAGATGTAGTATAGTATAACAGTATTTCCAGTAAAACAAATCTGAGCTACACGATTCCCCTGTCTGTGATAAGGTCTAAACATGAATCCCTGAAATAATTCCAGTTCAAAACGATCATTATATGCTTTTAAAAAGTGAAAGTGATTAGCGACCATTCCAATTTCCCCCATAGACTCACGCTGTGTTGCACAATTTACGTCTGCTGCATTACACGTGCCGATTTTTATCTCGACATTTTTACGAATGACAGCATATAACTATCGTCGGCGTTCATCCGAATCGTCGTATCGCTATACGACAGTTTGATTGACCGCGCCTCGAGCGAACGCGTTCAAACCGAACTGTCGTATGTTACCATGGAGCTTAGCTCCATGATGTAACGTGTATTATGAGTTTGGTTTGAACGCGTTCCTTCGAGGCACGGTCAATCAAATGTCGTATAGCGATACGACGGTTCGGATGAACGCCAACGCTATATCTGAAGTTCTGTTTTCTAAGGTGTTAATTTGTCCGTCTACTGTCAGATAGCAAAGTTTGACAATTTTCTAAATGGGGCTTCCACAAGTTATAAAAGTCTTTAAAATCTATATCCACGAATGCCTCATATATTTTGTACAGAAGCCCATATATTTTTATTTCATTTACAGCAACAATGGCCTTGCCAGAAACTGCATATATAATAAAACACCCTATTAACAACCCTCATTTCCTGATAGCCTCACATGCAAATGATCATATTTTAAAGGTAGCAAATCTCATTTGCAACCCTCCCATAACACAACAAAACTTTGTTCATACTCTTAGGCTATTTATAAAGGACTTGCCTGTGAAATCTGAATATCAGAAATTACCTACATTTTGAAATATGTGTGAAAACCAATAGTTGTGTAGTGTATAATCTAGGCACACTGTTCCAAATCATGACCCTACAGTAGGTCCATGGGTTTATCAGGCTGATTACAGTACACATGTAATACCAGACGGTTGTACTGGCATGACAGGAATGCAAGGTCATCTACGTGCACTGTACAAACCAACAGCACTATGGCACTATGGATATAAAAAAAAACTACATTCACTGTCTAAAAATAGACTAGTACTACAAGTGGAAGTTTTGTCTCACGATACCAAAAAAAAAAAAAACCAAACAAACAAAACAAAATCAAATTGAAGTCAAACGTTAACTATAATTCCACTAAAATTGCATTCCTAGCTCCTACATTTTGCTGAAGGTTCTTCAACAGCATTTTCTGTTATACTAGTGTATTTGCACAAAGTTAAATTTTAGGCGAGCAAAAGAGACACCCTGCCTTTAATCTTGGGACGGATCCAATGAACAAGTCTTGATTTACTCGAATAATCAGAGGTGTGAAGAGTTGGGAGTGGGTCCATCTCCACAATCGGTCCAATTACTGTGGTGACATTATTATACACTGCAGCGACTGACACGAATAGTGCAGTAATCAACGTTTTACATTTGTCATAATTACCTGCTGCATATTGCCATGACTGGAGTATTTAATCTAACATAAATGGTGGAACAAACACTGATGTTAGATTGAATACTCCAGTCATGGCAATATGCAGGCATATAATTAGAAATGTAAACGTTGATTACTGCACTATCATGTCAGTTTGCTGCAGT
>JZLH01S0440146.1:41425-53728 GCA_001188425.1 Eucidaris tribuloides
AAATCGGTTAGTCGTGCGACGGAAAATCGTGTAGTGTGCGGTGGCCTTCACATCGTGTAAATACACTGGTATACAAAAGAAAATACAATCTAAGAACATTAAGCAAAGTATAGGAGCTAAATCTAAGTTTTTTAATGGAATTATAGTGAACATTATACTTTCATATGAATTCTTGTCTCGTGAGACAAAACCACGATGAGACTATTAGTCTACTTTTAGACCCTTACAGTGCATGGGTGTTTATCATATGACATGTGAAACTCATTCATAATTTCCCAATATAAATTATATGCATTTATAAACATGACTTATTTTCTGCACAAGTCTTACGCAAATTATTATTCATGGACCAATCTGAAATACATAAAATACCGCTGAAGTGGCATTCAGTGCTCTTCACATGAGTCTGACCATGGAGCTACTGTGGTTTAACTGACCATTACTCTTTGGTGCATTTTTTTTCAAATTCTAGGTAATTACTGATCTTCAGATTTCACAGACACAAAACCTCTATGAATAGCCAAAGGACATGAGTGATGTTTTGTCGTATTTCTGGACGGCTGCAAATGAGATTTCCTGCCTTTAATTGAATGAATCTTTTCACAGCAGGAATGAGAATCTCCAAAATGTTTCTTCAATATTTCTTGACCACATCAAGTCCGGAATGCAAAAGTCGCCATTTTGTTAATCTGGGGCTGTATTCTAAAAAACTGTTGTAACTTCTGTTGTAAATTCTATCTTACGATAGAATTTACAATCGTTATAAAATCGATTGTAACTGTATTCTAAAATATCATCTTACAACGATTTTAGTCACGCCCAAATGCCACGCCCATGCCCTGCTACATGTCCATCAATTAAATATGGTCCAATAAACGAAAGGATTATATTTCTCTCCTAGCCTATTAAGGTCCTGTATAGCGAATGGGATTGATTGTTGATACACGTATTCACTAGCTTGAGTACAACGCGCGTATGTGGGGGCGGGCTGTATGTTCAGTGACACAGATATACTAGGAGAACCAGATGGAAAACTCCGCCATTTTATTGGTTATCAAATGAACGGCCTGAGTGGTACTCGCTTGCTCATTAACGAAATTAGCATACACCATTTTGTTAAACTACGAAATACATTTCCCTTTATTCTTTATCCATGAATGCCACAAATAAAACTATTTCTTATTTTAAGGCATTAAAAAAATCTAGTGCGAAAGCAACATGGAAGAATTTGGAAGCTTGGGGCGAAGAAAACTTGACGTCCTACTTTTCTTTTCTTTCTGTTTTGTCGTTATTCAGCGAGTAACACTGACGCATGTGAATCGTATTTGTTTGCAAGTGTCCATGTTTTGATTGGCCTAAGAGAAATTCACTTTATTTTATTCAAGGCAGAATTCGTGACGTTATCATAAAGCCACCATCACTGATACAGGCTCAATAAGTAAACACACGCGAACATAGGACAAAAATGTCTGTACATAAATGTAAGGAGACAGCATAAACAAAGATCCGCACTCCGATATAAATTTGTGTAAATATAAAGACATACCCAGAAAATGAAACCCGAAACACGAAATACTGCCAGAGAGCAGAAGGAATGCTGGCACACAAATATCCACAGGACAAAATTTCCAGAGAAATACATCTGATATGATTTAGGAATAACAGCTTCTAGGTATACTACAGCTCTAGTATGTCCAACATGAAAAAAAAAAAACGATAATGAATTTATTGTATCTACGGTGCTGGTCACGGTAAAAAAAGAGAGGATACAAATCTAATATCCGCGCGGAAAATGAAAACACGCGAGACAAAAGTAAATGAAGAAAAAAATGGATACCATAAGCAACCTTGCGATGGGGTGATGAATAAACAAGCAGAGGCGTAAAAGGGGGTAACGTCTAACGTGAAAACATGTTCATTAGTGTGTCTTACTTCTATTTAATACCAATAAGTGGATAAATTACATACTAGTAGACGGAAGTAAACAGGGGAGGAAAGTAACTCTTAAAGTCAAAGCGGCTCTTTTGTTCGCCTAAAAATAATACACTGGTACATGAAAGAATTTACCATCTAAGAACCTTTCGCAAAAAGTACAGGAGCTAAATACGCAGTTTTAGTGCAATTACAGTGACTATTAGACTTTTCGAATTATCGTCTTGTAGAGACAAAAATTCCTAGCATAGAACGCACACTAAGTTGGTAGGTATATTTGGGGGCATTAATAATAATCTAGGTACTTATTGATCTGCAGATATTGCAGTCATGGGATGGTGCAAATGAGATGCCCTGCCTTTAAAGGTTAGTCCCATCAATTTTCATGCCATACGATACCAGATTTGCTTTCGTTTCAAATATACATTTTAGCTTTCTACCTAAGATGTGAACTCATAATGTACGATACATTTGTTAAAATGTGTTAAACAAGATACACCTATTATAGTTTGTCCTAAACTATATCTCTGAGGAACAGTTACCCCATACATCAGTGTGGATTAAAAAACAGCACCAGTCGGTGTTATGAGAGGATCGCACCCTCAGGTGTTAAAATACACCATGGAATGTGAGTATAACACCAAATATTGTTGAGATAACAATGTGCTATGATAACACCAATGAGTGTTGAACTAACACCATGAATTTAACCTTGGTGTAAAATGCTTGGGGCAGTCCTCCCACAACACCGATTGGTATAATTTTAACACCACTATTGCATACTAAAGCAAAATTGCCACCTCCAGAGTGCGATATACAAACAAATTTAATTTTTTTAAAATTCATGTCTCTTTAATGGCTTAATAAAATTTGATCAAATTTTACTGTTGGATTTCTAGAATGTTCTAGATTTAATTATTTCACAATCGTTTTATATCCAATAATATTCATATCAGCATCACATTCGGCTCTCTTTGTTGAGCTCGCCAATTTGCACAGACCAATAAATACAATGAAAACAATAAGTACGGATTTACTTATTCACCCTAATCCTCTTACTGAATACGATACCCCGCCCACATGTCCTGCAATTTATGCACACTTTCCATGCATAGACGAAGATTGTTTATTTTGGTAACAATGCAAGTTGAATATCAGTACTGAACCTGGAAAATAAGGAGTTAAATCTTCACTAAAAGTGTTCCGATTGTCGTATTAAGGAAAGGAGAGCCGAAATATATACATGCATTTCCTCATGCCTTTGGCACAACCACTTCTATTTGAAACCAGTCAAGCGTGCTAAACTAGATCGTCTATTCACGACCGCAATGCTAGATCAATTATTAATTAACCTCGAATATTTAATTACCGCCTTGAATTCCTACGTCAATTCAAGGAAAACATAACTAATGTAGGTCGGCCAAGGCAACAGATAAAGTATTGTGCCTTGATATCAAGATTTAATTTTATTTGTAGCCTGAAACTGCTCGTATATGAGTCTGCATGTTGATCAATGTAGTTGCACATGCGTGACAATCAATCGCCATTCAAAAATTATACACATATGAACAAATAAATCCTAAATAGATGAAAAAATAAATAGAACACATACCTACTGTAAATGGATATGACTGTGTGTTATAATGTTTAAAAGCAACCCTACCCCACCAGAAAATCATAACTTAAACTATAAATTTCTGATGATTTCAGATCAAATATAAACTAGAAAATATGTTAGCATTTGTTATATTTGTCGATCACATTTGCCCAAATATGTCGTGGAAATAAAATATAATTTATAACTTTGCTACAGTAGAGAATATTATCGGATGTACACGATTTTTAAAAAATTATAAATAGGTGTTGGGTAGCTCAAAATCAAAGTCATGGTTTCCTGTAAAATTACACTCTTTATCTCTTTATCTCTTTATCTGACAGAAAAGAACACCTGCCTTTTCAAAGGCTACACTATATTTACATCCAGTTTTCAGTGATATATTGTCTGCGTGCGGTAATTGTGCAGCTATCACTTAACAGAGAATAAATAATAAAAAGCAGGTGGGAACTTAACTGCTAATTCTGTATTCCATTTGGTCGTATTTATTTTAATGTAGAGTGCCAGAATCCGCGGGGCTTTAACCGAAAGTAGTTCCAGGAAAGAGGTTTTGCCGGAGATGAAATTAATTCCTCCAACAAATCAGCCGACACAGCCCGTAATTAGAACTTCACACGCCTGTATAACTCTTGAGATACGTGACAACCAGCATTCCTTGCAAGACCAAAGGGAGTAATTGCTCATTTAACTGCGAAGTGTTCGGTGAACTTTTCTCAAGTTAATGGCTATTTGGAATATCAGATTGCCATCTGTTTTAATTGAAAATAAGTGCAAGTTACATCTCCTCCAGCTTTTCTTTATCCTAGTTTTGCGTTTCCTATTTCTCGTTTTCTTCACCTGTGTTTTCTTCTTCATCTCCCCTCCTCCTCTTCCTCTCCCGTCTTTTTCATCATCATCATCATCATCATCATCATCATCATCATCATTATCTATCATCATCATCATCATCATCATCGCTGTCATCATCAACATCATCATCATCATCATCATCATCATCATCATCATCATCGTCATCATGATCATCAGTACCACCATCACCACCACCACTACCATCACCATCATCATCATCATCATCATCATCATCATCGATATCATCATCATCATCCACATCACTATCACCATCCTCCTCCTCCTCCTCCTCCTCCTCCTCCTCCTCATCATCATCATCATCATCATCATCACCGTGAGCCAACCACTGAAAATAGCTTCATAGCATTTTGCAAAACAGTCAATGGTCTTTTTCATCTAAAGGCCTAACTGACAACAGTGTCTGAAAAAGAATAATCGTTATAGATGAAATGGAAATTTGGATTTTGTGGTAATGCGTGTCATCATATCACAATACAGCAGGATAAAATGTAAGAAAGCCACAAAACTCGCAATACCGCAGAGAGAATATTGGAATAAATTGTCTATATTGATTATTTATATGGACAGTCCATATTCATTTTCAAGCAATTTCACAACTCTTGGGAGATGCCCTGATATTTAATAAGTTTTTTCGCTTACTGTCAATAACGTAAAGACATGGATGCGTCATTGTATGGTAGGACTCACTTATACTGATGCAGGCAATTTTGATATCATTCCAACAAAATGAAAATTTCTTCTTAGATTTGTTTTTATCCGTTCGTAGTATGCAGTCACAATAACTGTCAACATCTCTTTCAGGGCTCAGAAAGGTAAAGCCGTTTTCATAGAGAAATGAAAAATTATACATTTTGTAATTTTTTTTCGTAGATAGGTCGTCAATTGCCTGACACAAAATGTCATTTAAACAGAACGATTGCATCGCCAACCGATATGTATTTAATTTGATTGGTGACCCCTCCGTATCCCACGTGAGAATAATGCATATCGATTGCGATATCACTAGATCAAGGCAACGATATAACTTGAGCGATACACCGAGGTAACGATACCGTTTCTCCAGTAAAATGCACGCAGAAGACGATGGTAATGTAATGGAAGTGGCAATTTAATACTTCAGGTGTTACATGAAGGAAATTTCCCCGACCAGTCTCCTTCTTCCGTTTTTTGATATATTGATACCCGGTGAAGCAATTCTGAATGACATTTAATGAATATCTACGTCACGGGCGAGTGATATCATTGTCGCTACCCGTATTTGCTCAGCACGCTGTAAGAGACGGGGAACTGTTAGTTGAGTGCGAGAGGGTCATAAATCACAATCAAGCAAAATTGAGATGTATATGACTAAATGCACGTAGTCAGTTTGAATGTATGCGGTGACCATCTGCACATCACAAACATCGACTTCTTGCACCTCAATATGCAAACATGATTGGGTAACAAAAAGGTTTGTGATTAGCGACCGCGACCGTTAAACAAGATATACTGACATTCGTTTTCGGGGAATATTACCATCACCATCAGCATCAGCATCAGCATCAGCATCAGCATCAGCATCAGCATCATTATCAGCATCATCATCAACATCAGAATCACCATCAGCATCACCATCAGCATCACCAACACCATCACCATCACCATCACCATCAGCATCACCATCAGCATCACCATCACCATCACCATCACCATCACCATCACCATCACCATCACCATCACAACACCATCACCACCATCACCATCACCATCACCATCACCATCACCATCACCATCACCATCACCATCACCATCACCATCACCATCACCATCACCATCACCATCACCATCACCATCACTATCACCATCATCACTCATCATCAGCATCACCATCACCATCACCATCACCATCACCATCACCATCATCACCACTATCACCATCATCATCACCATCATCACCACTATCACCATCATCATCACCATCATCACCACTATCACCATCACCATCACCATCATCACCGCCATCATCACCATCACCATCATCACCACTATCACCATCACCATCAACATCATCACCATCACCATCATCACCACTATCACCATCACCATCACCATCATCACCGCCATCATCAGCATTTCCATCACCATCACCATCACCATCACCATCACGGCAAACATTCACTTCAGTCACTTTTCGTTCTCCTCCTGCTCCTCCTCTCCTCATCAATATCAATATTACGACAATCATCATTGCCACCATCAACAGCAGAAGCATCGCCATCGTTATCATCATCATCATCATCATCATCATCATCATCATCATCATCATCATCATCATCATCATCATCATCATCGATGTTATGCTTATAACTAGTTACATCCCCCACCACTATTCTGTGCCCATACGGCATTCTACACACATCTACTAAGAAGATGACCAAATTTCGCGCATGTAATTATACTTCAAAGAGCGAGGTAGGCAGAAAAAGAGAGGAAAACGTGTATACGTAGCCATGACCTTTTATATAAGAACTAATCCCTCCTGCTTTGACATACACTGCAAATAATACCCCGTGATTCAGCTCGCCAAGTACTCCAAGTCAGGAATTGTCAATACTGAATGTACATTCATGGCGCCTTCTCTGAATAAAGGAGAAACTATCCATTATTGCTGTTGATGAAGACTCAATCCACAATCAGTTGCGAAAATGAATGAAATCCTTCATTTCTAACATAGTGATCACAATGCTGCATGTCAGAGAAAAAAATGATCAAATGAAATTTCAGTTGTGATGAAAAGAGGCTTTCTTTGCAAGACATTTGATAGACAAATACACGGTAATGAAAGGTAAGGTTCAGCAATTTTGACAGTCCACAAAAGGAATGAAGTGTGACATTTCTAGTGCTGTTGATGATTTCTTGGCTGATACACGACAGAGATATTCAAGGTATTAGGCTGGGCAAGCACAGTTTCATGATACTCATCGAACTTACGTTAACCCTGTCTTGCTTGTCATGTGTGTTAACACGAGCTTTAACTGTATTTTGCATATTCATTGTATGTTAACATGAGCTTCAAAGGGAAATGGCAAGATTAGAATAAGTCCTAAATTTACAACAGAGTGCTCCCAGAATCATGTTTATTATTTCTACTGTGAAAAGTTCGTAGTCATACGTCTCCTGTGTGTTGTCTAACTATTATCAGAAAATAGATTTATAATGACGCTAGAATTTGTTGTATAGCTTTCTATTGTATCAGTTTCTAGCAGGGCCAGCGATTAATTTAATACTGCTACATAAATGCTTGTTTCTACTAAAGCAAACAAATTCAAGACAAGTCCTTCTGGCCTGAATATACATGTACACACTACCCAAAATATACATTGGTATATGTTTGAAACCATTTGGTTCTTTGGGCATTTCGACTACTCCCAATCATATCACCGTCCTTTAACCATAATTATACAGTGTATTACTTCTGATGTATATACAAACTTCTGATGTGCTATTCCTAACCCCATTCTCCCTATACTATTTTACACTTTTCAAAACATATAACATCAACTACCTTTTAGAGCACATTTATTCAAGCAATATTCTGCTTTGTCTGTCTATTCTTGTTTACGACCACCTAAAAGACATGATTTAACTCCCACAATACCATTGCATTCTTCTCACCCAATCTTCACTGAAATGAATTTCCCACTGACGGGAGAAATTGATATCCCTCCTTTCACATAATTTTCCTTTAATATTCACTCCCCAAGCTTTTCCGATCGACAAGTTAGATAACACGTGCGACAAACAGATATGCATTCAAATGAAAGCGTTGCTCGAAGTTTGTGTGCGTGGCTTACTGGCAGTGGGTATATTCAAGTACGACTATACCCACCAGAAAAAAAAAGCGAGCGGTGAACCTGCCTCTGTGCTATGGCAACTCACATAATTTAATTGTAAATCTTACAGATGACCTGGGAATTTGTTCTAAACAGGAGGAAAAAAACCTGATCTTTTTTTTGTAAACGTGTTTTTTTTTTTATTAACTGCTTTAGTCTTCTGTCAGCACGGAATGGTACCTAATCCGCAAATGGAAATTGAGGCCTTCTCGTGAAATGGAAGAATATTTTGTTTTCATGATTTCGCAAAGTATATTTGTTAAGGCGAAGTGGAGTGAAATATTGTGAAATATGATCTAGTTGTTGCCAAATATCTCCTCCGTATGACGTGTGTATGTTAATATACCTCACTTTACTGTTAATATAATACATAAATCAGACAGGAGATTTTAATCGAATACGTAGAATTGTGACGTCGGTAAATTGACTTTATTCTGTAAAAAAATAACGGTAGTTAATACAGGCTAAGTATGCTAACAAAAGCACCCATGGCCATGGGCTTACAAAATGGTGTATTGTCGTTTTAGACAAGTAATAAACTACGGATTTACAAACCCATACTATGAGCTAGCATTGGTTATTGATAAAAAAATTCACAGATGCAGATCCCTTGAGACACTTTAAGAGATTAGTCATTAAAACCTAAACAACATGACTTAGTTCTTCAGGCGCTGACAACTTGAAAGTGACAATTCGTTTTCTTGCCTCCAGTAAAATGTGAGAAAAATAAGTTGTTTTCTGGAAGCTGATCGTTTTTTTTTTCTGTTAATGCCAGAGAGTTTCAACAACTCTGTTTCAATGTCGTTACATCGAGTTTTTATTACCGGAAACTTTTAGTTCTTCATATAACATTAGTCAGACCTCGACTGGAATACTGTTCATCAATTTGGGATCCGCACCAAAAGGAATACATAAATCAACTGCATCAACCTGCATCAACTGCATCAACCCTCACCCCTCCCTCCAGTTTACTCTATTCGGTTCATCCTCCTCCCTCAACCCAACCCTCCTACTCTCCTCCACCACTTGCTTCTTCCATGTCTTCTTCGGTCGCCTCCTTCCCCTCTGACTAGCCACCTCATACTCAAGCGCCCTTCTCAAAACATGATCAACATCCCTCCTCAACACATGTCCATACCAACGTAATCCGTTCGCCTTCGCCATCTGATCCACCGTCTCTTCCAAACCCAACATCTGCATCAAAACCCCAGTCTTCTTCCTGTCCATCAGCTTCACACCACACATCGCTCTCATCATTGCTCTCTCAGTCCTTCTCAGAATCCCCATCTCGTTTTCACTCAAACACCACGTTTCGCACCCTTACTATATCGCCGATCTCACACAACTCCTAAAAAAATAATCCTTTCATCTTCAGAGGAAACGTTTTCCCATATAAAATCATAAGAAAATGCTCCCTTTCAAAATTAATACCAAAATATGCTCAGTCGATTAATGCACCTGCATGTCACATCCCGTAGAGGAGTTTATGCAGTAAACCACCAGAACCAGAACCAGAACCAGAGCCAACATGCTGTCTGATACAGGCAACTGTATGAATTTCATTTTTTCTGAATGTATGAAACACATTGTAAGGTGAAGGGCAATACATTTGTTTCCAAGTCATTTCCAGGATTTCCAAGTTATTCCTTCAACGTATAAATCGTTCTCACGACTCACAAATCTAAATCCTTTCCACTACTTATCGGTTGTTTTCTAGACTTAAAAGTCGTGGAAACAGACTTAGGTTTTGTAAGTCAAAGGAACGACTTAGAAAAAAACTATATTGTCAAATTAGAAGCTTCGTACAAATGCAGTTTTTTATTACATAAATAAAGAGTGGCATTGTTGAATTGACAAGTTCTATCAAAAGTACCACATTCATGTACATCGTCCAGAAACCATGTCTTTCTAGCAATATCTTACATACTGCCTAGCCCAATTGGCAGGGAATCAAGTACAATGATGTATCAATGATTCAGTTACATTTAAACTCGTAAGCCTGGCAGTTCAACCTTCCTTTGTAAATCATGAATTCTGCACAAATGAGGAGCATGGGCTGATTAACAGAAATGTAAAATAGTATCATAAGAACCCCAGTACAAGGTAGAGGAGAGAGAAGAATTAATGAAAGATGAGAGCACGATGTTGACAGAAATCAAAGTAACCTTGAACGAGTGGCAAAACATACCTTGAGCGCATTAATGTTTTACCCCGTCGGCGAGGCTAACGAGGTATGTGTATTCATTTATTCAACGACACATCATAATGAGATTCGATCTACACCTACGAAAAAAAATATCGACTGTCTTTACGAAAAAAAATATCGACTGTCTTTACTGCGTACATGAATTCATATAGCCTACGTAGATTCGTCGTTTTGAAAATCCACAGCGTTAGCTGGGGTTATATCCGTAGATGAATAATCTGAATTAGAGTGTTATTATCATTCTGTGTAAGATGTCTGATCAAATAATTTAATTAACTACACTTGTCAGTAATGTTGTTAGGATCTTGATTCAGCGACAAGTTACAGGCAAATATTTCGTCTCTATTCTCACCGTTCATTTCGTTTTTCGGCGAGCAATATCGGGGAATTTTTTTTTTCCTGAAGTACACCTTGGAGGTATAGTCGGGTCAACAGCACGCTCTTGGCGGGAAAAGATGATACGGGGTGAACGGACAAAAAGACGACGAAACGCAAACAGGAGAATATCCCGCCATTTCTCCCCCATGGCTTCCACTTCATTATACCCATCCTTTTTCGTGATATTGGGCGGCGTTTTCGTTGAAGTACGGGCCGAACTTGACAACGTCAAACACTAATGGAAATTACCTGTGTGCGGTCAAGAGTGTGCGAAGTGCGACTTTTTTTTTCTCCACCTCGTTAAGGGGCAAGTGGCCAACCAGAGCCCAAGGAATGATCACGTGACGATATGATCGTCATACACGGTTGCATTTATGATGGACGGACTTAAAAGTATGTTCAAATTAACGTGGGTACAGCGGGAAAAAGGAATGCGGAGTTGTACGTTATTACGTGATGGGTCATAACCAGTGATATCCCACCGGGGGAAGTAGTTCTTTATGACACATGGACTGTAACGACTTGGGTATCAAACTTAAAACCTGTGTTATTGCCCAATACACACAGAAATCTGACTTGGTTTCAACTTTTCGACACCCTTGATGTTCACTCCATTGTTTGTAAAAATAACATCAAATTTGTTGAAAATACTTTAAAAAAACATTCATGTTTGGTATATGGGCAACACCTTGCGCTTGTATTTAACACTCAGATTCTGGAGTCGCGTTCATTTTTGGAGACTGACAGTTTCGCGTTCGCGATTATTTTGAGAGAAATCGTCAAACGTTGTGCTATGAGTAAGGATATAATACTTGTAGAATCTACATCCATTTAGGTTCAAATTTCAGATGCATAAATATAGCCTAGAATGTGAAACGATTGAGAGGCAACAAGTTCTGACAAAAGGTCCCTAAGTCTAGGAACAACGAAATTGCGATATTACTACAAGGAAGGTGTGTTTCAACCGAGTGGATTATAAATTATAGAACCACGGACTTCGATGTGAAAGTGCCTTTGCATTGATAGATCATTTGGGCGCATTTAACTCGCAAAAATCCACCCTAACTCTCGAGTTTTGACAGAACGTCAAGACATGTGTTTTAAAAATTCGGGGATGCCATTTGCAGGCCTTCCAAAACATCGAAGCACGCAAAATATCACTTCAGCCACTTAGGCTACTTGTGAACGCCATGTCTGTAAAAGTTAAAGATCAGTACTTTTGTACGAGTTTGAAAAATGCACAAAATGCCAACAGCTGTGTATCATGTTTGTTAGGCTCACCGAACTGTGTCAGTTCATTATAATATTCATGCACATCGGTCTATGGGTAATCATCTGCACGAGAATTAGGGCGTTCTAAAATGCCGACCGTCTGGCTAGAAAGCAGAAGGTGCCATTTTTAAAAAGTCTTTAGTTTGACCCGACCGGAG
>JZLH01S0440146.1:76061-88521 GCA_001188425.1 Eucidaris tribuloides
AATGAACTGTGTGCTTCTCTGAAAAATACATACGTGTCAGATGAGTGACATGTCAGATCGCTGGTATTCTTAATTACATCGTGCGTAAGGGTGATCAGTCATCTGTGAATATGTATATTTTATGTTGTCAGAGTTATAAAACAGCAAATAGCAGGAATCGTAAAACATACAAGGTACGCTCGTTAATTTAAACTCCTTGGTGCTACGCTACCTCGTTTCAACCACGGCAAAATATTTAGTGTTGTGAATGCTGAAGCGGGTATTCAATTAATTAATTTGAATTCCTCGGAAGGTGAAATGTACGTTACAGTAGGAGAAGTAGGTGATTATATTAACAAACCAATTTAGGAAGTTAGGGATTGAATATCGCATAGTAGTTCCACCTCCATCTCTTCAATGTATGTCAATGAAGGAGGCAGTGGTAGCATTTGGTGGTTCGTCTGTATCGTTGTAACATGATACAGGAAACTGTATGACATTTCCCGCGATTACTGAGAGACTCAAAATCCTCACGAAACATGAGAGGAGCGTGTAAAATCGCACGGGTTTCATTCCATCATCATCGGAGAAATAGAATAAACGACGTTGAAAATGAAATGTAATGTACCGTGTGTTCAAGTCTTTGCATTCATGTAGAAACAGTTGCGCAATGACCAAAATCCTATGGGGATCAGAAACAAATGAGGCAAATCATTTGCAGGGTCAGAAACGAAAATTTATCAATTTAAGCCTTTCTGTATACCATTATCAAATTTCATTTGAGGGGTCAAGCGCACCCCCACACCCCCCATTCTGAAGTCAGTGTGGAGAAAAGATGTTTCTTCTTGATAAAAGAGACCAGTGGCGTGTACCTTATAGATCCGTGTATTCCTTGATTCGTGTATCGAATACACGTTTACGATTTCTCGTATCCGTGTTGGCAATGCACCTACATACTGCGTGGCCGCGTAAGGCACAATTCATCCAAAACTATCTTGTGTATATTTCAAGATAACCTCACGTAAATATAACGTGGACAAGAGTAGTAACCTGACATGTGTTACTCACACGTTTTTGTGCCTGTAATATTGTTTTACACACACTTTAATAAAGGGTAGAGACATGATTAGGAGTACATGTACTTGAAAATACCTTGAAAATTAAACCAACGCAGATTTGTATAACAAATTTGCCTCTCACATCAAATACTGATTGCATTTATCAAAAACAAACTTAAACTAAAAACAAACTGACCAAAACATTTTTCAGAGCAGAATTCTTTAATAGATTACATGAATGTGTAACGGTTTTATTTCAAAATGCGAACCTCTTCTTGCTGTAGGAATGTAAACTAAATCGGTCAGCAGTTTCCTTTGTTGTTGTGTTTAGGCCACTCTTGATTGTTTTCAGTGTATTCATGCCGAAAAAAAGTCGAGTTTTATAAGATAGAAAATTGACGCTTAAAAATCAACCATGTAGACGAATATCCCAATGTGGTTGTGACTGTGTAAAAAAATACACGATGATACACTGGCCTAGCTCATACTTTTGTTACTACATTAGTGAACATTATGTAGAAAAATAAGAAAAATTGGCAGCCACCCAAACTTATTAAATCAATTGCTGACGTACTCTAAAAAAAATGGGTTTTACATTATATAATTCAGTAGCCTTATTGGAAATTAACTCAGACCAAAAGCAGCTGTGTGGTCGGGACCACAATCATGTAAAATAATTTTATGACATGTACATTAATTAAGAAATAATTATGCGCGGAAGCATAATTAGTATGCCATTTTTACTACGTATGTATTTCATCAATTTTAATCATTTAAGAAAAAAAAACCTCCCCAAACAAAACAATAGTCTTGAAAGACATTATCAATTCCCTTGTGAAAGATCTCTTATTCATCAACGGGATAACTGATTGATGAGGTATAAACAAATGAAACATGACATATCTGACGTGTCACATGATGAAAACTGGTTTCAAAACTGGACAGATACGTCAAAACGTCAGCACAGGAAACACTTCGAAAAGTTACAAGTTGTTTTCCCTCATTCGGGATGAATATGAAAAAAACAGTCGTCGTTGCAAACATTGTACATGTACACTGCTAAGTACATTCCAAATTAACTTCCGATGGCCTTCCAATTTGGGATCCATTTTGTCAATTCCCATTTACGATACGGTCTGTAAGTCCTCGCAAATATTTACAGAACAAGACTCTTCGTCGGCATCCAATACAACAAGAGAAGATAAACACAAAGCAAACAACCATTCATACAAAACAATTGTGACATGAATTTCAGTTTACTCAAAATACATTGCCGTATCAATTCATGTTGAAGTCACAATTGATAATATTATCCATCAGACAATTTCCACCGTCATCGTCTTGCCCTTGTATTCCGTTAAGACGTTGAATTACTGTAGCCTCGTAATCAAAACATCAGCTCGGATGGAGGACTTGCCAATTCAAATAACTTTGACGGAAGTACTTCACGTCAGAAATGTTAAATACTTCCTTCGCGCCTAGAGGAATGCACACGTGATTAATGTGTTTACTATCTCACTTCCCACAAACATGTTGGTGTGGTTGTCTGTGTTTGCGATTGGGGTAGCCGCATGTTGCAAGCATTATTGCACTAATGAGTTTTTCTTACAATTATGCATGTCTGCAATTAACACACGCTCCACTGACGACCAGGTTCCAATGTAATTAATGAGTTGAATTAAAACTTCAGAGGCACATCGTATTCTGGATTGTATTATGGATAGCTCGGAACTTACAAACATCATCCATCAAAACATGACTACCCCCTTAAACTACAAAGAGTAACATTAATGTTCCCTTTCAGAATGAACGGGCAATATAACTGATAGTTAACGACTGAAAATATAACTGAACAATAATGTAAATGTACATCAAATGATTATTGCAAGTCGTGAAAAAATGACGTATATTGCATTGTGCATAATGTAGACTATCGAAAACTCATTTCAATAGTTATTTGACCCAAATTATGGCTGGGATGTTGACTAAGAACAGTAATAGAAATTGTATAAAATCTCACCAATGTTACTCCAACGTCAAAATTTAAACGTAGTGACTGAGCCACTAATTCTTTAACCGCGAACACAAACCCGTCACCTTATCAAAAAATGTATAGAAAGATTCACAATGAATTTAATATTCCTTGATGCTATTAAAAACAAATGGACTACATCGAAATATCTGGAAGTATTATGAACAACATCCGTACCAAGTTACAATGTTCTTTGGAGAAGAAGCATAAAATCAATAATTGATTTCAAGCATTGCATAGTCCACTAATCATACAGTATGATGTACCAAAGCGATGTAACCCAAGTCAATCATAAACATATCGTAATATCTACGATTGTTACAAATAGCTTTGTAAAGTCGGCATATTGCGATCTATAGTCATTTTAATAACAATAATAAAAATGATAATGGAAAACTCTGGTTGCTTACCGATAGCTCCAACAGTCATACCCATGGTTGCTATCCAATAGTAGATCTGAGTCGAAATGAAACACTCTCTACGTTCTCTCCGGTGGTTCTACTCACAACCGACTACTCTCTGCTCACCAATCAACCAATCAAATATCTTATCACGTCCGCCTTACGCGGAGTATCATATAAACGCCGCTTATAGTACGCCAATCCTCATTGGTTAGTTGCATGCATAGACCGCCGCAGCGCTCCCAATCGAGCGACCAATCATTGACCCGTTCTTTCGACTGTTGGGGCTCAATCCCCGCAGACGGCAGATACGGAACTGCATATACCGTACATGAAATACGATTCGTCACCGTTTGTATGACAGTTTTATACACTGAGGCCCTATCCCCGAAGGGGGATTTTTTTCAACATTCCCTGCGATAAAATAGACATTGTGAATGCATGCTGAAATAAATAGATTATATTCATATTCCTTTTGCGCCTCAGCAAATGTGCAGGGACTAGAGCACTGCGGCGGATATACCTTCGAGTGCCTAGCAGCAAGGCGAGCGATAATTTAGGCACGCTAATTTCAATGACTAAATTGTTTTCTTCTCTGTTCCACTTTTAGATGTCTCTTTGATTTTATGTTCTGCTGTAATTCATTTTGTTCTTTGAATTAACATTATTCTTAGAGAGACGTAACTAAATCCGTTGATTAGATATAGTATAGGCAATATTTTACTAAATAAAAATGGGAAAATAATGTTAAAAAGGCACATAAAATTACAATTTGATTCTCACAGTCAGAAATTTTGCATGTATACAGTCTGTACAAAAATAGTCACGTAATCAAAAATGTACATAAAGCAGAATTGAAAGTATGATTTGGCCATTCTGAATGGATACATATTTATATGTTCATATTCTAATATTTTAGTACAGTTCATTGTATACAGAAATCAGGGTTTTGACCTACCTAGAGAATATATTTGTACTACGGAGGATTCGATTCAGCAATTAACTCTTTCTTTCTCTTTCTTCCGCAATCATAAACGCCACATGAAGGCGTACCTTATGATGTTGAAGTAGTGTTGAAAGGATTTACTGATATTGAAAGCAGAAAGATGGGATTCGTAATGACGATAAAGACCACGTAGCTGTACATAAAATAGATGACTACACCTCAAGGGAATGTGAACTTACCTCACGCGTAAAATGTACTGTGACTGCCAATCGTCGTGATGGCACGTGATGTCTAAAACACACACACAAATACACATGTAAATTCATATGTCTTTTTGTGTCTATCTGTGTGTATGTGGGTGCTTATAGCCTTTTTCACAAGACATGTGTTATTTCAGTGACTTAACATTGCAACAAGCTGCGTGATAGAACTACATAAGCTGCTATGGTAATTTCAAGACATGCCGTTTACTCAAGTCGGCCTATATTTAACCCCACCGGAGAACTATTGCAATTAATTCACTTGTTTCCACCACTAATTACAGTACTATCGACAGCTAAAGTAAACTCGGTACACCGCATTTTAGCTTTAACATCATTTTAAGTGACTAGCTTTTTCGTTGGCTGACATTGAAAAGTGCCACAGAGAAGCAAGTCATGTCTGTATCTTTACCACTTTGTGTGGCCACATAATTGATCATCAACCGACAGCACCAAAAACGTATACTGAATGAAAATCTTGATGCACGTGAACGGACGCAACATGGACGTGAGTAGAATGCATCATATAGCTACATTACTGACTAAGTCAAAACAAAGCGAGGAATATTTGCCGCTTCCTCACTTACTTCACCAAACACTCCTGTTAACCCATTTTAGAAGATGTGTGCTGCAAGTCATTTTTGTTTATTGCAGGTCCAAGTCATGTTTAAAAAAACATTCTGATAAATTGCAAGTCAAGTCACAGGTCATGAAAAAAATCGTGACTCGAGCCCTGGATCGATTCTAAGTTGCATGAATCGATTCAACAACCTTCTCTTGCAGCTTGAGTCCCAGCAGTTTAACATCTTCTGTTGATAACACACGGTGTTAAACCTTAGAACACTAGCTCCAATCTCTATAGAGCAGCCAACCTGCCTATGGTGGCCACTAAAATAATTCCCTTGGAGACAAATGTCTTTAAAAACCTATATATTTATTTTTCGCTGGCCATTATAGACAGGTTTTACTGTGTGATTATGTCATATTGATAATAAATGCACGTGCACTGCAAAAATAGTGGTGTCAAGATTACACCAGTCGGTGCTGTGAGAGGACCGCACCAAACATTTTACACCAGTGTTAAATTTATCGCATTAGTTCAGCACTCATTGGTGTTAATTCAACACTCATTGGTGTTAGTTAAACATCCATTGGTGTTAGTTTTAACACCCATTGGTGTTAGTTCAACACCCATTGGTGTTATTATAGCACATTCTATTTGTTATACCAACAATATTTAGTGTTATATTCAAACTCCACATAGTATTTTTAACACCTGCCGGGTGCGGTCCTCTCACAACACCGACTGGTGTTGTTTTTGACTTTGTAGTTTTTACAGTATATATTGAAAAGTGGCCACCTAAGGGAGATTATAAAGTGAGCCACATAGACAGTTTCTTTAGATATTTCTGTTGCATGAATCAACTCCACAATCCGTTCCTGCAACTTGAACCCCAACACTTTAACATCTTCTTTAGATAAACACATAACCTGCCCTAGCTGCCAAGTCTATAAAACAGCCAACCTGTCTGGCGTGGCCACTAAAGCAATCCCTTTGGAGACAAATTATGTGACTGTATATAAAACCTTTTTATAACAAGGACCAATCTATTATAGAGGCCACGTTTTTTCAATTCCCTTTAATATATGACTAGTACAGACAGTTTTGACTGTGTGGTTACAGTATGTCATATTTACTTGAACAGTGAAACGTGGTCACCCAATCAACATTATAAAAGGGCCTTTGTAAACAGGTGGTTAGATAGTTTAGTAAACTCATAATTTATCGTCAGGGGAGAAAATCAGTTTAAAGGCATTGTATAACAACGCTTCCAATTTACAAAATCTGAGCTACATGATTCCCCGTGCTACCAGTGTCTCCGATACGGTCTAAAAATGAAGCTCTGAAAATAATTGCAGTTTAAAACGATCATTAAGTGCTTTGAAAAGTGAAAATCATTGAGAGACCATTCCAACTTTCCCCCATAGACTGCTGTGTTGTAGAATTTCCCATCGGTTGAGAATAATCAATGTGCCAATTTGTATCTCTACATAATGTACTTGTGACAGCATAACTGTCAGAACTTTTGTGTTCTAGGGTGTTTATTTGTCCATTCAAACACAGTCAGATATGTCAGATAGCAAAGTTCGACAAGTTTTTTAAAAGGGTCTTCCACAGTGTTATATAGCGTCTTTAAAGACCAATATAAGCAACTTTGGCTGTACTTGGATACACTCTGATTAATAACAATATCGATTAAGACTTTAACATTGTCACCACATGTAGTTATATCACACCAATCTTGAATAGGACATAGTCGTAAGGAAAGTAAAATATAGCTATGCGTTGTACCTATACAACAATTGTCTGTCGTTGTAAGATGGTTATGCCACCATAATGCAATGCCATGTACATTAGTTGTCACTCTACATCGTTTACACCATCAATACACGCAATCGTGCACAAATATGGGTACGTCGTAAGCCATTCTGGATATGTAAAATACGAACTACACATGACACGTTACGTGTCTTCTAGTACATATCGAACATACATGAGGGGATACATGAATCAGCGATGTCTCTCAATAATATCAATGTGCTCGACAAAGATATCATAAATCATTAGAAGCTAGTTACGAGGAACCCGATTGCCGAATATTGTTAAAATATACAAAATAAAAAGTTACTTGGGGATACCTCAAATGATTCTGATATATAGGAAAAATGGAATAGTTATTTATTGACAATGTTTCAATGAACCATTTTCTAAAAAATAAATTTTCTGAAAATAATGGATGAAAAATGATAGCATGAGCGAATCTCACATTACGGTTGTTACATTGTCTTGCATTTGCTTACTTGAGCATACACTGCCAAACACTGAAATGTGTTGGTACGCAGCTTTCTATTATCATTTCACACAAAATACTAGATCCAAATATGTAACATCCAAATGGCCTACTAGGTTTCGCAAAATATGAAAATATCTGTAAGCAATCTACTCCACCAAATCAGTGATATCTTTTCAAACGATATCATGTATAGGCTTTAGTTACAGTGTTGAATATGTATGTCTCGTGGCTTAAAACGAGAATTAAAACAACAACCTGTTTTCATCCCAAAAAACAGAAAACTGGGTCAGATTGTCATCAAACTAGGTCAGAGAGTCCTAACATTCAACATGACGTCATCGGTCAGTGATCTCGGAATATATCCATAGCTTATCTCTGTTGGGATCGCTTTAATCAAAATATAGGTTTGCTGTTTTGCTATGATAAAATGGGTGAATTACACTGACTGAAGCAGTAAATGATATTTCGAGCACTACATAACATTGTAATCTGTATGAGGAATTGAAGCTTGACAATCACGTACTTATAGTGGATGGATTATTTATGGCTCACGTTTGATGGCAATCACAAAAAAGAAATAAATATGCATATCGGCGATTCCGTATGAGAATTTTGACATTTTTACAACATTTTCTTAGATTCCTGACTATAATACAGTATAAAGTTACGTCACAAAGGTTGTTCCGATAGAGTAATTTCTTGGTTTATTTCGTATCTTAATAATAGAACTCAAAGCGTTGGGGTACGGGGCACTCTTTCAGATGAACATTCGGTTTCTTTGGGGGTGCCGCAAGGGTCAAGTCTTGGCCCTCTCCTCTTTTTAATTTATATAGATGATCTAGTAAAATCCCTTAAACATTGCAGTGTTACGATGTATGCTGACGATACTACAATATATATTCATAGCACTTCTATTTTGGATATCCAATACAAACTTGAAGAAGATTTAAACTCCTTAAAAGTATGGTTGAATGCCAACAAGTTATCACTTAATATAGACAAAACCAAATTTATGTTAATTGGTACACCTCAACGGTTGTCTGAGTTAAACTCAAAAGAGGGAGATATTAGCATTAATTTTAACGGAGAAGTTATTGAACAATGTAAATCCGTAAAATGTCTTGGTGTGATAATCGATGAACATTTATTTTGGGTCTAACCATGTTGATTATATTTGTAAAAAAGGTTTATGCAAGGCCTTGGTATGCTTCGAAGAATCAGGGATCTATAGTTGATGAAAACTCTTTGAAAATGTTATACTTATGCCTGGTGCCAATCACAACTTGATTACTGCTGTGAAATTGCGTGGGGTTCGCTTTCAATATGGCAACTGATCGAATAATAAAGTTACAAAAAAAAAGAGCGGCTAGAATTATCTGAGATGTAATTTATACCAAGCCCTCTAAAGAAATGTTTGATGAATGAAATGGCTACCGTTCAATCTTCGATCTGTGGGTATTTTAAATGTGTTTTTATGTTTAAAATGTCTTAAAGGGTCTTCTCATCAAATTTTTCTCCGTAATACATTTCAAGTTTGTTACAATTCTCACACTTCAACACTAGATTTTGCTGCTAATAATAACTGGTCCATCCTGGAGTTTCTATACTGATGATTTAAACACTCACTTTTCTATTCAAGCATTATTATGGTCGGAATAAACTTGCCAAATGACGATAAAACAATCTCAGTTTCTATATTTGCATTCAAAAAATTTAAAGACTCATTCTTTTACATTCACAAACATTGCTAAATGGCATTGATTTTTAGTGATATATGACACTACAGTTGATGACCATATTTTTTGATGATCTGTTAATACCTTGTAAATATTTTTTCATGTCATGCAGGCAATCATTATATATTTTACAATGCCTGTTTTATACCTATTATGTAAAATATTGTTTTTTATTCTTAAATCATACAGCTAACTGAAATATGTTGTAAATCTATTTGTAATTTATTATATTGTTGTAAATACTGTTTTTTTAATCATGTTTCCCAGGGCCCCACGGGAGATCAGCGTAATGCTGAGTGGGCTACCCTGGCTTTGCCGAAATAAATAAATAAATAAAATAAATAAATATAAAAAACTAAAAGATCAGAATGATGTTTTGTATGTCATTTAATACTACTATGTTAAGGTAGTATGCACGAGTGGTCAGCTAAAAATGAAGTTTCATATTTGAATAAAATAGAGGTAAAAATGATCAATGGGGAATTCATTTCCAAAGTAAATAATTAATTACTCTAAATGCTCAATTATTATCATTACCTTCTGATGGTATTTTTACTTTACCATGAAACAAATCACAAGCCCTAATTTGTTTGGACAGCAGATTAAAGAAAAATGAAGTTAAAATGCCCATACAGTAATATACACCGTTTCAAACAATGCCGAATAAACGTGATTACAGTATTATATATTCACATATACATTCACATAATACAGCTGCAGTAAAAAAAATCCCCCTTTGCGTTGCCTCAAATTGATAATTGGGCGTGCTCATAATGCGAGTCCGTTACTTTTCCGAGTTCAAACTAATTTATTGTATGTGTATTGCAATATTCCGTACCCAGGCTCGTGTAGACTCAAGCACGTATACTGTTTCCACTGTAAGTTATTAGCGCTAATGCGCATCTACGTTAAAACAGTGCGGGGTTCTATTACGTAGAATATGTACTCCACCTCGGTGTGGAATTAAACCTGTTAGTCTTATTATCTAGAAAGTACAATAGTGCACTTACTGGAGATGAAAATTAGACGGAAATATATTGGTGTACTCGTATTTGAATGAAACACAGTTGTTTATATATGTGTATATGTGTGTGCGCGCGCAAGTATGTTTATGGTGTGTGCGTGTATGTGTGTGTGTATGTGTGTGTGTGTGTGTGTGTGTGTGCTCGCGTCTGTGTTTATGGTGCGTGTGTTTATATGTGGCGGTGTGTGTATATTCATGTATCTGTATTTGTCTATTACATACTATTGTCTATTATTTTGTGACACGAGTTCAGTGGTGTTTACGCAAGAAATTTATCATTAGAACATAAAAAGTAATAAGTAACATTGATGTCAGATGGGGGGGGGGAGGGGGTTGGGCTGCGCTTGATCACCAAATGAAATTTGATCATGATATACAGGGCCGCTTATATTGATCAGTTATCATTTTCTGACCCCCCCCGCAAAAAAAAAAATGATCTGCCTTATTCTCGTTCTGACCCCCCCACCCCCCAATGATTTGGCGGAAAATATTGGTGCTACTAGATTTGAATGAAACACACGTTGCTTATATAATTATGTGTTATGTGTGCGCGCGCGTCATGTTTATGGTGTGTTGGCTATGTATGTGTGTGTGTGCTGTGTGTGTGTGTGTGTGTGTGTGTGTGTGTGTGTGTTGTTGTGTGTGATGTGTGTTGCTCCAGATGATAAGTAAAACTGATGAATTCATTAATACACTGCATTGTTAAAGTATGGCCGGAGGGACAATAAGTGCAAAATCAGCAATAACAACAATATCACGAATAAACCTTACACGGAAAGAATGATCTCGTTCATATATCAATGAAAGAAAACGCAAACTTCATATTATGGCCATGCAAGAAGACACGAATCTTTGCAGAAGAAAATCATGGAAGGAAATATTGTAGGCAGGAGCGGAAGAGGTCGAAAAGGGAAAAGTTGGCTTGGAAATATTGAGAAGATGACGGACAGGAAGATAAATGAATGTTGTGAGATTGCACTGAACAGAGAAAGATGGAAAACCGTGACATCCAACCACTTTAAAGAGAATGAACAACGGTAAGGTAAGATACATGTAAGGTAAGGTATGCGTGTGTGCGTGCGTGTGCGTATGTGTGCAAGTGTCCGTGTATGTTTGTGTGTGAGTAGCTATAGGTGTGGAACACAACTGTAATCTAAAAAGACGAGCAAGAAAGAAGTGCCTGCAGGGGTTTTGAAGTGGGTGGTGAATTTCTGAATCTAAGCATTTATTTTTATCAGGGCACGGGAACTTGATGCATTCCTGCTCCTTCATTAGACTTTACAGCTTATGCTTCGAAATGTCATTTCGGATCCGGGAACAGCTGTGGGGACGTCATATTTCTGGCACATAGAAACAGTAAAACCCTACCCCCCCCCCGCCCCATTAGACGATTGTCGTCATTCCGTGACGATAATGGATATCCGGTATGAGGTTCATAATAACTTTGAGTTGACTTTATCATCTCAATATTTTTTTCCACAGAATTGTAAGGTAATGAGTCCTTCAACTTGTTGCTACACAGCGTTAATTATACAACTCCATTTTTGCGCACCTGCTGCGTTTACAAATTGTGAATGGATGGATGGATGGATGACCGAATGAGTGAATTGGTGAATTTACTGGGTATGGTATAAACAATGTTTACAATATAAGACTTGTACGTCAATAGAACGAAAACAATAATGGTGTGCAATTTACGCACCATTTATAATGTTTCCAGTAAAAAAAAAAATCAGGGCTACACGATCCTGTATGTATCTACTGTCTCTAATGAGGTATAACAATCAAGCCCTTAAAAAAGGTGCAGTTTAAAGCGATCAATAAGTGCTTTTAAAAGTGAAAATCAAAGAGCGACCATTCCAGTCCCCCCCCCCAAATTATTGCCTTATAGAATATTTGTCCCACGACATGTCATCAATTCATGTACTGGTATTAATTCGTTCATATTTTGCTAGTGACCGCATAACTATATGGTATTTAGATCAGCAATCAAAGCTTGAAAATATATGTTTAGTGGGGCTTCCACAAAGTTAATCAGTGTCTTCACGCAACCACACAGGATTCTGTACTCATAAGACATTGTTATCTTTTAATCATGCAAAAAAATATGGCGGGGGGGGTCCGAATGTTTTGCTTATTCAATGTAAAACCGTAAATTATGATCAAAGT
>JZLH01S0440179.1:0-17167 GCA_001188425.1 Eucidaris tribuloides
GGGACAATTTGATACGGAAAAATGAACTGTAGTGTGTGAAGAAAAAACAACCACAGACTATTAAAATTTTGATAGTTATGCACACATGTATTCGTAAATTCGTGGGGGGGGACATTTGATATTGTGTCCCCCACCTTCAAATTTGTCGGGGGGGGGGGGGACATGTCCCCCCGTCCCCCCTGGATTTGCGCCCCTGCATGATGTATGAAAGTATGCAAAGTGATTCAGCATCTACAAGGTAGGCTAAATATTGAGAGAAAACGTATCGTATCTGCTTCATTATTCAGTGGTTAACGTGTAGAGCTCCCCGGGCGAACCTGCCCCGTCGCAAAGGGGACAAACTTACCCCCACGGGCTGCGATTTTGTTCTCTCTTGATCTACGCAAAATGAATAACCTAGTACGTTGAAGTATCAACGGCATATTTCAGTAGGTAAATATCACTCCTTTCTAACAACAAAGCTTACTATAACTACATTCATGAATGTCTATAGAAAAATACAAGAAATTTGATTTTTTTTTTACTCGATCAAAATAATGGCCTCGAAACGGATAATTCGCCGTATGTTTCTGGAATTCCGAGCACATGACCTCTCGCCAACGTATGTTGTTAACTATAGGGGTAGGTTGTCATTGCATCATCAGTGAAACTTATATCCAATCACAGCAAAGGGGAAAATCACGTGGTGGGCGGACTCGCCCCGCTCTCCCTACGGTGGCGACTCGTCACACAAATGGGGCGACTTGTCACGCAAATGGGTGAGTTGGCTGACAGGTGGGCAAGTTGTCCTTCAGATGGGCTTGTCCAACGGGTAGGGCGACTTGTCACACACATGGGGCGACTTACCCAACAGATGGGCTGACTTATCCCCTCACTTACCAACTGTGTGGACGACTTGTCTGTCGCTTGGCATCGACCCTGGTACCTAACCTATATGACCTTGCAAATTGAACTTGGTCTGGTGTAAAAAATTAATGGGGCTGGATGTAAAACTGTGCCTGTGAGACTGTTATCAAACATACAAACACATAAACAGACACAACCGATTACAATACCTCATCCAACTTCGCTGGCGGACCATCATTGAGGTCACCGAACAGTGAGTCGGTGACCGGGGTCGGCGAACGACACGGAATTTGATTTTTTTTTTAAGCGGTAATACTGTATGTTAATAATTTAAGCTTTGATTCAGTCGATATTTTCTTTCAGAGATCTAGTCGTTGTTTCACTTGATTTTCTTCTTTCTTTTAATAATTTAACCATCGTTTCAGTTGATTTTTCCGTTGTTTAAAATCTAGCCCTTGTTTCACTTGACTGTTTTTCTTTCTTTCAATAATTCAGCCGTTGCTTCAAAAATCTACCCGTTTCACTTGATTTTTTTCTTTCCTTCAATAATAGCCCTTGCTTTATTTGATATATCCTTTGTATCTAGCCGTTTGCTTCACTGACTTTTTTCTTTCTTTCAATAAGTTAGCCCTTGTTTCAGTTGATAAATCCGTTGTTTCAAAATTCTAGCCGTTGTTTCTCTTCATTTCTCTTTCTTTTCTTTCAGTTGGTATTGTTTCACTTGATTACTTTGGCTCCGCTATCGAAATCTATTATTGGAGTCGGTATTTTTTGTATACACACCCATTATGAGAAATATACTGCATATAACTTAGATCCGAAGATTGTAAAGCTCGATTTGATTTCATTGCTTTGTCATCGGTTTTTATTTCATATCCTTAACCGCATAAACAAAATTGTTACAACTATGCAATTATTCCGGAGGTTTCATCCAGACCGACCTGGGCCTCAATTTGTTTTTAGCTGCTTATGATATCCCCCTCCCCCCAGTTGTTGTTGTTTTAACCCTCGGTATAGGCCTAGTTTTCTAGTTTACGCGTAACGTCATGCAGCTGCATGCTGTAAGCAGCAAGGTGCAACAGTGAATTATCTTTTCTTATAAACTATCGTTTTTTGCCAACAATTTAAAGTAGATCAAAGAGGGCGAGGCAATATATTGTAAATTGTAAGCACCCTTATAGGCACCAGTGTTGTAGTGCCTTGATGCTGGGCCTTGGCCTTAAGGCGCCTGAAGGCCTATTTTTCCAATGCCTTGGCCTTGGACTTCAATGCCTTGGTCTTGAGCATGCCTTGGCCTTGGACTTCAATGCCTTGGCCTTGAAAATCTCCAGAAAATTCAAGGCATTTTCAAGGCATTTGGAATTGTGTACTTTTGCAAGAATAATTGTGAATATTTTGGATTTATTGTGCAGTAAATAATTTGGGGTTAATATTAGAAGATGATAATTACAAAAGTACAATTCTCAAGAAAACAATAATAATGATACTACTACCACTACTACTATTTCTACTACTACTACTACTACTACTGCTGCTACTACTACTACTATCACATGTACTACTATTACTACTACTACTGCTACTACTGCTACTGCTACTGCTGCTGCTGCTACTACTACTAGTACTACTGCTGCTACTACTACTATCACATGTACTACTATTACTACTACTACTACTGCTGCTACTACTGCTACTGCTGCTACTACTACTACTACTACTACTACTACTACTACTACTACTGCTACTGCTGCTGCTGCTACTACTACTACTACTGCTGCTGCTACTACTACTACCACATGTACTACTACTACTTCTACTACTGATAACAATGATGATAACAAAATATAATGATAGTGCCCCTTTTGAGCATGTGTTCAGTCATGGGGACCACATCATGCACATCTGTCTGCTAACATGCTACAAACAAAATAAACATGTTTCTTAGATGCGAGCAGATCTTAATGTATGTAAAAAGCATGTTGTTATGAACTTATCAAACGTATCCTTATGAGGGGAAAGTATACTCTGGCCTTTCTGCAGATAAAGGTATCAATTTCTATCAAACACAAATTAGCATTTTAGTGATATGTTTAGCATAATATTTTTTTATACATTGTTAAAGAGTTCCTTTCTTTTTCTTTTTCGTTGGGGCGGGGGATCATGAAAATGGAAATATAATAAAAGTTATTTCATTATGTTGCAGAGCCCTGTTACGGTCCTGGGGTAAATTATAGAAACGTTTTACACTGTCAGTGTATTTCCTGTTGTCACAACTAATATTTTCCTTTCTTTCTTTCTTTTGCTTGGAGACTGAGAGGGGCCATATATTTCATTTACATGCTTTCCAAATATTATACTTTCTTAAGTTTAACAAATGTCAGGTGGAGATAGAGTTTAGTTCTTGTTTCACCTTGTGTACAGTGCAGGCGGTATTATTTACTCTGGTTTCCAGGAATTAAGGAGAAACCTTTAAAGCCTGTTCCGATATTAAAGACATGAGCATTTGAAGTTCATGGTATTATACCGGCTCTTGTCAAACGTTTTTATCTATAATCATCTTTAGCCATAATTATGTAACTGTATGCATCTGATTGCCACAATGAGCATCTGCTTCTTGCTCCGAACAGTGAAGTGGAACAGGAAAAAAACTTTACAAAATTATTTTACATAAAAATGTATTTCAGACACACACTAGAAAACAAACAAAATAAAATACTTTAACGTACAGATGTACATTTGGTGTCAGTGTTAGTGACACTTCAGGCTTGATAGTGTATCAGTTATAACTTGTAATAAATTCATAATCTTGTTTGAAGGTCATTTCGATGCATATTTGCTCTATGTCAAATGTGATTTGGGTGCTCGCATGTAATGCCTGTTTTACAGGTAGTCATATACTTAAATTGACTTCAGAATAACATCTCCATGCCAAAGTCTAGGTTTTTATGCATTTTTCAGCACGCGTGATTCATTTCTTTATCAATGCCTTGGCCTTAGCCTCAGCCTTGCAGTTTCATGCCTTGGCCTTGGGTATCCATGCCTTGGCCTTGCCTTGGCCTTGAGGTTTGGGCCTTGACTACATCACTGCTAGGCACTGTCGCAAATCTGTGACGTCATCATATTCATCTGATTCATCCCCCTTGATGAATATGATCGTGACATCACAGATTTTCGCCAGTGCTTCTAGGAGCATCATGCTGACCACATTCTGACAGCCAACGATTAAATTGATGAAATCATGCTTTCATTTTTTTTTTTTTTTACAAATTATTATTCTTAGAGAGGACCGAAGTTTATAGTTTACTTTATCAAACTAAGCAAACAAAACAATGTAAATAGGTCTTCACAGTTTTGAATCTTTAATATGAAAGACGTGTGAAATATAGTTTCTATATAATTGCTCAGTTATCAACTTAAACAACTAAGAATAAACATCTTATCCGGAAATATTAATTTTATTCAAATATGTAAATAGGTAGAGATAGATGGATAGATAGAAAGAAAGAAAGATAGATAGATATATAGATATAGACAATTACATAGACAGTTAGATATAGATAGATAGATAGATAGATAGATAGATAGATAGATAGATAGATAGACAGACAGACAGACAGATAGATAGATAGATAGATAGATAGATAGATAGATAGATAGATAGATAGATAGATAGATAGATAGAGATAGATTAATACTTTAAAAGATAAGTAAACAAAACTAGCAAATTGTGTGAATATGCGAGCATGTTCGCATTTGCGCGGGAGGCAATGTTTCATTTGAGGCACTGTTTCATTAGATAGAATTTGTACCATTATTTTCCCCATGGATATGTTAATATTTCATTCTTTATTCCAGCTTTATTCAAATACGTTTATTTCAAATTTCGTTAGTCATAAAAAATACATTCAAATATCAATTGCAATTTCAGGAGTTGCCTGAAAGTTAAAACTACATGGCAACCACAACATAAACACAAAACCAAATCACAATAAAATGAAAAGTATTTACTTCAGAGGAAACAATTAAATAATAACACAATAATTTATATAGTAACGATTTAAGATTCAATTGATATGTAATTGTAATTATAAATGGAGATACACGTGCAGTAATTTTCTTTTGTGGTACATAATTATGTACAACATAACTTGAACAGAATGAAGGACGGTACGGTACACCCCGGGGTCCAGTCATAAGGACCGCTATTCATAAAAAAAAAATTATTCATAAGGACCGCTATTCATAATAAGACATAAGGGTCGCAGTTCATAAGGATCATTATTTATAAGGACCGCTATTCATAAAAAGACATGAGGGTCGCTATACATAATAAGTCATAAGGGTCGCTATTCATAATACCAAATCAGGGTCGTTATTTATAAGGGTCCCTATTCATAATACAAAAAGAGGGCCTCTACACAAAAAGATCAATATTCATAAGTGTCGCTATTCATAATCGAACAAGAGGGTCACTATTCATAAAAGGAGAAGAGGGTCGCCATTTATAAAGGTCAATATTCATAAGAGTCGCTGGTCGTAATCGAACAAAAGGGTTGCTATACATAATAGGAAGAGAGGGTCGCTATTCATAAAGGTCACTATTCATAAGGGTCGACCCTTCCCATACATTATGAATAGCGACCCTGTTTTCCGGTTGTGAATAATGATCCTTATGAATATTGACCCTCTTTTTCAATTATGAATAGCGACCCTTTTCTTCGATTATGAATAACGACCCTTATGGATATTGACCTTTGTGAATGACCCTCTTCTCCTATTATGAATAGCGATCCTCTTCTTTGATTATGAGTAGTGACCCTTATGATTAACAACCCCAATTTGGTATTATGAACAGCGACCCTTGTGACTTATTATGTATAGTGACCCTCATGACTTATTATGAACATGATGAATAGCGGTCCTTATAATTTATGACCCTTTTCTTCGATTATGAATAGCGACCCTCTTCTAATATTATGAATGGCAATCCCTATGAATAATGGTCCTTATAAGTTTACGAATAATGACCCTATTTTCGCTTTATGAATAGCGACCCTTCAGGTATAGGAAATTACACGTTATGAATAACGGCCCTTATGAACCATGGTCCTTATGAATAGTGGTCCTTATGACTAGCGAAATTATCCCGTACACCCCTTTTATGGTTATAAAGGTATTTCATCCTACACAAATAGAATGTAAAATGAGATCATCGTGTGATATGATCATATTGAAACAAAATCTTTGTTTCATTTTGTTTCATAAGTTTGTACCGGTTAAATAGATTAAATTAAAATTTATTGTCATTACAGACCAAGCACTGTAATTTTTCCTCAGATTTGTTTTTGGTTTTTTTTTGGAGAGAGAAAGAGATTGACGACGGTGGAGTTTGAAAACATATTCAATATTACGCTCCTCAATGTTTTGAATAGTGTTAGACATTTTCTTTGTTAGCCGAGTTGTTTGACGCAAATCACTTAATTAACCCTCCTGGTACCATGGCAGCCAGTTACAATTGCACATCCATTACATCTCGATTCAAAACAAGTATTACAAACAAAAACAATCGTAGTGTAACATTCGAATCGTCAAATCATAAATGAACAACAAATATTTACAATTTATATGTCTTAACATCATTTCGTTCATCCAGATGTTTGTACATTTCAATCAAATATAATTTTAAGAATACGAAATACCACAGAGACATTCTAACATTGTGAAAAACTGTATTCTGAACATTGAAATGTTGTCTTGCTAAATCCGATAGAGGGCGACATACTCAACACAGCAAAATCTGGATCGCAATATATCGACATGACTAATCGCAGAGAAAAGTTTTGGAAGAATCTGTCATTCATTCATTCCAGTAAAACTAAAACTTCTTTGTGAAAATTCAGGTGGTTCTGATGGAAGTGTAAAAGGACGAAATCGTAAACCGAAAATTTCTGAAGGCAAACTTGAAATCGTTGTTTGGGGGAAGTGACCTGATAACAGCTGTAGGGCATCTCCCGGTCGGCCGGGCGGCCAAGTTTGTGCTACCCGATTATTATCATCACGGCTCAGCCGACGAGACTGCCAGCTCCAGAAACCCCCTACTCATTCGGTGGTTTCGGGTCGTTGAGGACAAAGCAGCGCTCACTCTCGCATCGCTGGGAAGCTTTTGATGTCTGTGATGCGCTTTGTGGAGCGGAACAAACTGTAATTTGCTACATTTCGGAAGCCATTTATTGGAAATTTAGGTGCGTATGCGTGGGCTTACATCAGGACAATACCTCTCGTAGACGTAGCTGATTCGGGAGTTGATTGTTCAATTCTGAGGACTTCTCTGGCTACGACTGCAGCAGACGAAGTCTGGAGATAACTAGCGGCCAGCTGGTCTCATTCTCCCCCGGCGTGGACTTGGAGGAAATACTATATCGTATGACGCGGAGAACGCAGGAGTAATTACTGAAGAAGAGTCTTGAACAAGTTATCTTACTGGTTTTGTTGTTTTTCACAACAAAAATCGTTTTGGTTATTTCTTACATTTGATTGGGAAGAGATTTTGGCCGATTTTCTTTTCAGAAGTGCAGGGAGAAGAGAGAAGTATGTCACCGAAAAGCAGCTGGTTTGCTCTGCTCGCATTTGTTCTGTGCGCTCAAAGCGCCGTATCACAACTGAAACATGAGGTGGTATTTCAGGGTAAGTTCAAACTTAAAACTAATCTTCATGTTCTTGATTGATTGAATTAACTTAACACAAATCTTTATGTTCTTGATTAAACTTAACGCTAATCTTTATGTTCTTGATCGAATTACAATACAACTAACATAGTACCATTTGATAGGTAATGTAATTGGTGTTAATTGACTAAACATAATGACAAAAAAGTTGCTGATGGAAATTTGAAAGTCTTTAAAGAGTTTCTTGCTACCATCATGTGAAGGAAGTGAAACTGTGGAGTGTTCTCTAATATATACAGGACACGGTCCTTGGTTATGCCACCACATCCACGTTGACTTTTCAGGTCGAAAGAGTGCCTATTTTGTGATATCCCATACCGCCATTACAAATGAGCTGGAAACCTACATTGTCTTATGCTAATCGCGAAGCTCTTTCTGTTGATACCATTTTTCCTTCTCGAAACGCTCTACTTTTTTCAAAAAGGTGTAAAAACTTTTGGGTCAATTTTTGGCCCCTCGCCTACCTCGCTTGACTCATTTGCAACTTTGAGATGAGTTAGTCTCGTGTCCCAGTCGCCAACATTAGTTGCCACTTTGTGGTGGCATATTATTTATTGATATCTACAGATTTCAGAGAATGACTGTGGTCAATTTTAAAAAATGATTAATACGTTAATATAAGAACCCATTATTGTAAGGACCATGTGGATATTGTTGTTTGACACTGAATTAAAAAAAATGAAAAAGTTCAGTGAACCACACATAGTCCAGAGTCTACCACCAATGGAGATTTTTTGTGCACAGGTTACTACATGTATAGGCATAGGAAGATCACTGATGACTAGATAAGGCACTCACAAAAAAGTACCTGGACCACATACGTAGGTGTGTAGTGCATGTGAACTGCTTGTATTTTTAGTCATTTATTATTTAATCTATTTTGTTTTTTGTTTTTTTTTAATATTCACTTATTTATTGTTTAAAGTTTTGGTCAAAAAATTATCTTGTGTGACTGGAGGAACTAATATTATCACTGACTCTGTGTACATAGTATTTTGTGGACAAAAAAATATACATCCATACATGTTCCTGGGGCAGGAGACCTAATAAAATATGTACCCCAGATCTGATGGATATGATGGATGTCCTAGTGAAGAAAATTGGTGAAGGATAGCTTCATATGATTTTAATACAATTGATATTGTAAGTTTGTGACAGAATTTCTCTATGACAAGAAATCATAATCTTGTGCAGTACCTTTGATATTGTAACATAATTTCTCTATGACAAAGAAATTATATTCAAAATCTTTGAGAAGGTACATGTACATGAAGGGCCTACATGTATATTGGTTTGGAGTGTAGTGAGTGATAGAACAGGGAGTGCACTTGTAGTTTGCAGAATGAGCAAGGACCATTGAGAAAAAAATAAAGTCTTAACTTTCCCTTGTTAACATGATGGGAGAGTAAACAAGTTCAGCTGCTATGAAGCCAGGTTGGTTAATGTGGTATGGGTAGCTTAATACACGTATGATTGATTAGTTTTAATAGCCTCTGGGATGAAGGGAAAGCTCTTCAATGTGTGATAATCCCATAACAAAAACAGTTTCAACCCTCCCACCAAAATGGATTAAAGCATTCAGTCAATGTGAATGCAGTTCTCATTGAATCACAATGAATACTTAGCTCTTAAACTGTTTTAAAAAGCTATCTAAAGCCCATTACTTAGTTAAGAGTCACACCCAAGTTGATATTAGGGCTGTTGTTGAGTGATAATGGAGGAGAGCTGGAATTGATTTTGTTTGGATAGATTCTTGTATGGAGCTGAGAAGATGGCAACAAGAGACAATGAAGTGTGAGTCTATTGATCATTGCACAAAAGTCATTATGATGTCATCAGAGCAACTATGGATGAGCATGGACCCTTTTACGAATGGCCTGTCCAGGCATGTCCTCAGTTTTGGACAAGTCAGCGGACTTCAGTTATTGTGCAGGGGAAGTCTGAAGTGTCAAGATAAAAGAGAAGTGATTATGCTTTGTGTAACTTTGGCTAAATTGTTGTGAGGTAATTAGTCTAAATAATAGATTTGTTATTGTGTAGGAGTTGCCAGACTTCTGGTGCCAATCACATACAAATGTTGGCTGTTTTGAGTGAATGATAGTCCAAGTTTCACAAATGACGCACAATGTGTTGAATGGAACATAACATCTTCATGTGGAACTGCACCTCGTAATATCCTATTCACTGACTGAAAATACATGTATGATTCATATAAGTACGTACAGGTAGTGCAATCATATCAAACATTTAATAAATTAGTACAGGTGTATTAAAAAAAATAAAGTACACTTACAGCTGTAAAATACATCCTTGGCATTGAATTTCCCCGCCCTCCCCCCCCCCCCCAAAAAAAGTTGAAATGTCCATTAATTATTAAATTGGCAACTCTGTCACTTTTTGGTGATGATAAATGTGAAGGATTCCCATTGGTTTAGTACACAAATTTTGTAGAACTAATTTTCACTTTCTGAGATGCAAGAAGAAGGCGACCTAATTCCTTCAGAAAAGTATACTGTGACATAGATTACATACGTGTACTGTACAGTGTACCTTGTACTCGGACAACAAGCAACAGCAATTTGATATTCGATGACGAATGACAAAAAAGTTGAAATTGTGTTCAAAACCAGTGAGGAGTTCTCTGCAATGTTATCACAAGAAGTGGCAGGGTTGCCAACTGAAGAATCCACCATGATAATGATTTGTGAAATGTTGAAAATTCATTTATAACTTTTGCTTGGTAAAGCCAAGTTTGTCAAAACTTCTCCTCACTGTTCTACATTTTCTGAATGCATGTAAGCCTACTGTGTTTCTGACTTTCATTCTCCATTCATCTACAGTGTAGACCTACATATATGAGAACACAGGGAAGAAGAAAGCAGTGAAGTAATTGGATAAATTCATCCAATGACAATTACAACACCAGGAATTGAATTGTGCCAACATAGCTCTTTGGTAACAAAGTCTAAAGGTGACTTCCCAATGGAGTTCAATTGTACAAATATAAGCCCTACATACATTGTTCCATGTGGAGTATTCATTTCCGTCAAATTGTGCCAAATAATCAATAATCGGACAGCTCAAAAATCAGTTAAGCCAAAATGCATTGGTGTTATCCACCGCTTATGGGTTACAAATATGGCAGACGTAAGAGTTAATTAGCTCAGCACTGTAAATGCCATCTCTGTTATTGATTTCATTGACGTTACATTGTGAATTGAGACTCGCTACAGTACATGTACATCTTCCTAGAACTATGACTGGTTCCATTTGTCTGTTCAGATGAAATGGATCTGTGGCGTTTGTCGGCAACTTCTTTACACAGAAAGTGGTTTTTGTGAAAAGACGTTTTTGTCTGGTATTGTTACATTTGTCATTGAATCACTTGAGATTAACACTAAAACAAATCAATATTTGCAACCTTCTTTTAATTTGTTTGTACTGTATTCAATGGGCTGTGTTACATTGTGCAGCGTCTTGAAACATGTGTCTTCAAAGGCATGCATGGAAATGGTATTGAAATTACAGATACTGCGTACATACACTGTTGACTGTACATGTACATGTATTTCAAGTGCTTCAATATTTTCTTTCTAATTTGTAACTTGAAATACATGTACTATTATCTATAAAAATGTTTGTGGAAATATTTATATTTTCATTACTTGTGGTGTATGTGCAATTGATTAATTTCTACACTACTGCTGTTTGCAAGTCATTCCATAGTAGGCCTACAAGAAGGCAATTTTTCAAAGTGGGCCTACAGCCTGTTCCTGTGTATAAAATCTACCAAGCTACATGTACGTGACTTTTTGGAAATTTATATTGATAAGTTGTAAAATTCAGTTCAAGTGTGGATATTTGGTATTATACTAAAAATATGCTGTCCTTCAGTACTTGACAACATGAGACTTTCCCTTTCACAATTTAATCTCATCCTTTTAGGTCTCTAGTTTGGAGAAGACATGAGTATACAAGGATAATCTTGTGTAGGCGTTTACAGCAGCAAGGGTGGTAATAAGTATGGTACACGTATCTGCATCAGTGGGACTTTGTGCAAAACTAGTGGTCATTACTGGTCACAGAAAGCAGAGCAAATTTTGATAACCCCTTTTACTCAAGTGCTACATGTATGTGTCTACATGTAGATTATTGGTATGATCATCAAAATTTGGTGAAAACTTCTATGCTAGTTACAGTAGTTCTTTCTTCCAAAATCCCACTGAATACTACACTCAGAATATCACATGCAAAGTCTGTGGAGTTTTGTTTGCAATGGTACTGGGGGGTTAAACAACAACAAAAAGGAGATCAGAAACAAGCTGAATTCCACAGTATCATCACCAGAAGTGTAATAATGCAGATGTGATCTAATTACCAACAAATGAAGCAGCACAATGGCAGCTGATTTAATAAGTCCGCATTTGACACACACCAACTCGCCTCATGCGTGTTTGCGTGACTGGCCGGGTCTTTACGGATTTGCAGCATGCTGCAATTTCCTCTGGGTATCGATCAGGCTACTGATCGGCTGGAAGAAATGGGGCAGATAGCAAAGTGACTTGAGCATCGTGGTGTATGTAGAAGCCGCAGCGATTTTGATAGCGATGGTTTGAGGTTTGCGGGAGTTACAAGCATTGACAAGCATTTATTATTGATCCATTGGATAGGGTATTTTGAAAACTGAAAACAATGTATTTTTGTTGTAAAACTTAAATCGTTTGAAGACATGGGCTATTAGAAGTGTAATGGTGAATGCTTTGACTGACTAGTTTTGATGTCATGTTAAATGACATTTCAGAATTTGTTTCAACAAAACTTTTATGCTACCAAAAAAAAAAACACGTAAATGTTGACAAAAGTAATGTCATTGGAAGTTATAACATACAGTTATACTACAGTAATTGTTTTTTTTTTGATAACTGGTTCTCTAAGTGTCATATTTAATAGGGAACATGAGGCGTATGTTTGAACATGCTCTAACCTGACTTGGTCCAGGGAGTTTTACATTATTATTGTGTTTTTACAGTGTTGTTTTGCCCCCCTTCACTGGATCTCCCAATGTGGTTAATAGTAGATGACATTCCAGTGAGAATGGTCCTTTCTTGATTGTAGGAAACTTAAAGCATTGTGAAGTTCTTTTTGAGGAAAGAAATGAAAGCTTACATTGTTACAGGGCCGGGGACTCTCCTTTGCAGACCAGTCGTGCAGACCATACTAAAGGACATTTAATTAGTTCCTTCACCATTACTGGGAGAAATCTGGGATTTATCTCTAGTGATAAATCACCTTAATTTGTTGTTGCCCTTCTAATGTTGGGGATTAAAGAGAGACTAATATGAAGCGTACATGTATCTCTTCTGCACAACCACAGTCATTTGGCTGTTACTCTACAACACCAAGATAATATCGGTGTGAAGTGATCACCCTGGAGTCCTGGACTCATTGAAATACTATCTGAATACTTTTCATAGATGGAGTACATTTTTTTTAACTTTTCAAAATCATTCACTGGTATGAAAATAGTTGATGATGCCCCACCCATGAAAAATCTAACATACATGTACTGTACCAAAACAATATCAAAGTTTTAGTCAAGTTTAGAGTGTTTCCAGAAGAAAGTGCGTAAAACCACACTGCTCGATACATTTAACTCACATTGCATTATTGTTTGCAGTGAGTTTGACATATATGATTTGTATGGTACCCCTCAGTTTTGTGGAATTGGAACCATACACAGTCGAATATATAGCGTCCTTCATTTCTCATTGGTAATACATTTATACAATACTTAGCTACATATGATTAAACTTATTTTCATTATACGCTGTAGTATGATCTAATTTTGCAATTTTAAGGCACAATCTTTAACAAAAGTCCCCTCCATGGGAAGATAACTAAAAATCCTTGTCAACCCCCATTAGCTGCACCACTCCCTCACTAAGGAGTATAAATAAACCAATAAAACAAATTACAGTTGGAAAAAAATAGAATGAGAGCTTATTGTGTTTGATTTACTTCTTTTGTATTTATTGCATCAATCAGATTATGGACCTAAGGATTAACAACAATGACAAAATCAAATGACATTACATTTTACAGTACTACTTTTCAGAAATCTTCTTGTGACTGAGCAGATTTTAATTCATAATGTGACCTATTTCAAACTTTGAGTAGGGACTTGTGAAATAAAGTACAGTGTATGTGAGACTTTGATTTGAGTAGAATGCAAGTGTCTGAGAAAATTGATATGAAATGTCAAGATAGATTATGTTCAAGAATCTTTTTGTGGCTGTTAATAGATTTTAATTTATAATGTGACCTACTTTAAACATCGAATAGGGACTTGTGAAAGTATGAGGTGATTAGGATAATGTGATTTGCTTTTGAGTACATGCAAGTCTCTGACAAAATGTAGTATGCAAAATACCACAATTTCAATTTGACCAATTTGCTGTGTGGCTAATATTATTAAATGTTATTACAATCACAAAATACTGATGGTACGCGTTGTAGACTGTCAACTCCAAATTGTGTCTTGTCCTGTGTAGAGGTTAATTGTGTCAATATTAGGTCAGAATCAACACACTGGGGCTGTTGAGGTTGTTAAGTGTCTCTAGCCTAGTTTTTAGAAATGAGGAAAGTGTTTGACTGTGTGACTGACTTGGTAGTAATTTAGCAACTAAATGAATCCATTTTAGTTGCTCTCCTAGTTAAGCCTATTTAGGATATAGTGCATAAACTGTTTACATGTAGGTCACATTGTTAATTCACTTTAATGAACCAAATGATATTATTTCTTGGTAATCACAAAGATACATGTACATGTAGGTTGATATCAAATGTATTTAGGCCTACTGTATTACAGGTCCTAATATGGTTAAGATATGAACAAGGAGCAAATTACATGTAGATTAAATGATTAACATTATCTAAGCGATGATTTGTACTCTTAATATATTACCCAAATTTTGTAACAGTGTATCTCACTAAATCTAAAGAAATATTCACTGAACTTGGAAGTCTGGAATATTGTGATAGCACTTCTTACAATGTAGTATAACCTTCCCATAGGCAGACCATCAATTTCACATAATTGTCAGCAATTTTGCATCAAAGCTGCTCTTCAGAACTTAATACGTTCTTGATGTGATTCATTTTGTAAACCACCATTAAAATACCTGATCGAGTTAGATCGTGATGATATGCTTGCAAGTTATGTACCACTATCTGATGATGATCTGACATTGACTTTGAAAAGCACCCACTGGCAAAACCAACCTTCCTGCCAAACTCTGTTAGTTAGGCTTGTCTAGGTACAGAGTGGAGAGAAGTGTGCTGTAAAAGGAAAGGTTATTTTCTATACCCTCCTTTGTGTGGTTTCCATGGCTACAGGAGATAAAAAGTGGGGGACTAAATCTAATAATTGTGTAGATCAACTTGATGTACAATTCAGGCGTGATCTACAATACGGAGTATAGTGTAGATGACCCCTGAATAGACGTACAAGACCTGTGCACTCTTGTGTTGCAGGCATTGACAAATTTGTAAGAAGTCAAGTCTGAAATTCATTTCTGATTGTTCGTGAATGACAATTGTGAACACAATTATTACTGTCATCACAGACCTGCCTACAATGCTACAATTGAATGGGATCCATGTGGTTAGCATGCTGGGAGATTGTGGGATGTGTTTCCAGTAGACTGTCTCTCTTTTGTGCTCACGTACCCTTGCCGTAAGCCAAGAGAAGTGAGAGAGATAGACTCTCGTAGCCTCAGCTTAATGTATTTTCAAGTTTCTTTTGATGATAATGAATGCAAAGAGTTGACAAAAGGATTGGTGGAGCTGGAAAAGCTCCGAAACTTTGGTTACAAATAATCATACAGTTGGCAAAACTGCAGTAGTCAGTGTGTACTGTATTTTGTGTAATGTGTCTTTTTCTTTCAAGCAAGGAATAGTTGAGCTATCATGTTGTACTTGTTACAAACTATCTGTATCTGTAGGAGATTAAAATGATATATGGGACTACAAATTATCAGTTCACTTGTCATTGATTGAGAATTTTTAAAATCAGCCACATGCATGTTAACCTTAAGAGGAAAAAAAAGGAAAACAAGTTCTACAAACTGCCATACTTATAGACAAACATGTACATGTACAGCATATACATGTATCTTTCGACCAACGGAACTTCACAAGGTTGGTAAAAACAGGAGTACACCTTTACAAAGTTCTGTATGCCATGTTGTATGAGATATTTAAGTTAACCCTCTCTGTATCAGTGGTACATGTATAAAACTCTGCTTTGCAAGGAGGAGACTTAAGAAGAAGAAAAATGAGACGAAAAAGAAACAAGAAGTAATAATTAAAATAATGCAGATGATACTGCCCTAATGATTATGGCAACTGAAAATAAATAACACAGTGGATGTCAGTGCAATCTTTGCCAAGCTCACTGATTTCAGGAGTTTCCTAAATCCAATAATCTTCCTAGCAAAACAATACCTGGCCTAAGGAAGTACAGAAATCTTCACAGATTGTAGGACTATTGTTTGACTGGATTCAGTGGCATAGCAGTAGCCAGGTTCTTGGTTTGGGGGTGGGGTGTGGGCAGCCCAAGCATGACAAATAAAGAGTTAATTTAGATCATTTTATGTTGCTTCTTATTTTAGTAAATTCATTTTTTGTTGTTGTGACCTTGGTTTGTAGACTGTAGGATGGTGGGTTCCTGTATTTCTGATTTCCTGTGAAACCACAACTTAGCAAGTACATGTACTTGTAAAACCACAACTGTTAAAATGTGGGGATGTGTTGGTATTGGCTATATGACATACACATTCGATAGGCCTACTCACCTGATATTCAAAGAAAGTGTACATGTATTTTGAAAAACAAAAGGGAGGTTGCTTTTTTTTCTGAAGCTTGACAGACAGGCTCCCTTTCCTGTTGGAAACATCATTTTCAGGTTCACTTTCATGATGGCTGTTATGATGAGAACTGGCCCGACAACTGAACTGTATACTAACCGTAACTTCAACCTTCATTCATCCTTACCCTTACTCAACCCTAATGCTAACCTTTACCCAACCCGTATGCTAACCCCTTACCCAACCCTAACGCTAACCCTTACCCGACCCTAATGCTAACCCCTTACCCAACCCTAACGCTAACCCCTTACCAACCCTAACGCTAACCCCTTACCCAACCCTAACGCTAACCCCTTACCCAACCCTAACGCTAACCCCTTACCCAACCCTAACGATAACCCTTACCAAACCCTAACGCTAACCCCTTACCCAACCCTAACGCTAACCCCTTACCCAACCCTAACGCTACTGACCCTAATGCTATCCCTTACCCAACCCTATAGCTGAGCAGATATTGCTAGATAAAATGCTGGGTCACCTTTTTTGGGGGTCACGGCACAGGTACATAAAATTAATGGAATATCATAGTTCATGTTTACCGGTAGATCAAATCTACATCCCCTGGAATGTGGTACTGACAATTTGAATCATACAATTTCTCTGAACATATTTTACAAATCTTTTTTCACCCTGGAGGTGAAGTTTAGACTTTAGACACACTTTCCACTT